>JAQFYE010000580.1:0-33058 GCA_034694305.1 Protaphorura glebata
GCTCTCCCATGTATTTCAAAATTGTTGTTTTTTGTTGTTGACATTTGACAGTACAGGGGACAATGTAAAGTTTTGACTAAACTTTCGCCGTTCCTCCGACACCGCAAAAGTTTGGTCAAAACGGTCGTCTCTGCCTGTTAAGGCAACCGTTGGTTTTTCTTGCTAGTCCTTCGAAAATAATTATTTTTCAAGTAAGCATCATTGGGTACCAGCACAACAAATCCCAGATCGATCCGTCCAGCCGAACAGTCAGGATAATGGAAATGGTGAGTCAAAAAATTACATGTAAATCTCCATGGCAGTTTGTTGTGATAAGTGTCCTTAAGCGTCATATCAAAGGTACCCCATCCCATCCTTATTTATTTATGGTGCTCTAATAATGAATGAATGAACATTTGGGTGTGAATGAAATTTACAAGAATTCATAATGTTCAACAAAATTAGAGATGTTATAAAATTAGAAAAAGGAGATTGGATTAAGAGGAGAGGGTTAGAGTTTGAAAAGAATTATTGTTGAACTAACTTGAGGAAAGCATCCACATATAGCTTCAAATTTTTGGCATTGATGGCTGACCGAAGCTTGGCTTGGTAATCTTGAATTGTTTTCTCTCTGTCCTTTAGAAGATCGTCATCCTTAAGTTGCTGCATGTAAGTGTTGAGAGAAATGAGAATGACAGATGAGAATGTGATCATATTCTTTGAACGTACATAATTTTTCAAGACAGCTATGCTATATGCTCACACGTTCTACTACTCTCTCTAGGTCTTTAACACATTAGTTAGTGATTCGGACGACTATGGGCAGACAGAATTTTAATCTACTACTCTATATTCTAAACTAAATAAAGAGACGCTCTAAGACCTATCGTCGGGATGTGTAAAGTAAACATGTTTAGTTCGACGTTGGGTAAAATTGTGTGGTGGAGTTATGGTGCATTCATAATGGGTATAGGGTGTAAAAGGAGATTCCGAAAGACGTTTTACCATTAAACCAATGGTAGGTAATCCCAACTCATACATATGCATAACGTTCAAATTAAGTCACCGCAAATATCACTTCACAGCTTCTGGACAGATTAAATGCGTTCTTGGGACCATAAAATGAACTTATTACCATTCACTAAAACTCTACACAGGCTAAAAAAAATGCACAGCCAAAGAGGTTGTTCACAAAAAGCCACAGCAAGTCAAGCCATAAAGGTTGGGAAGTCAGTCATTTTAGGGAATAATGTATCAAAGCTACTTTGACTTAATTACTGTCCTTAATTCTAACCCACAACCATTAAATCTCCATAAATTAACACTGATTGAAGGCTCTATTTCTTTTTAGACGGCATGTATTCAACGTATAATATATTTGGGTCGTCAAATAATATTTAAAACCTGTGCCGTGGGGTAGCATAAACATATCTCTTGTCATCCCAATTAAATCGGCTCAGGGAAACAAACTGTCTCCAGTGTTCGCAGTGTTGTTAAATTATTATTTGGCCGAGGCGGAAGCGGAACACTGGACTTTCTGGTTCTTGGAAATAAAGACGGGATTGAATTTTTCCAGTTAATTATTTCCAACCATTCTTCGACTTGTGTTTCCAATTACTAGGAGCCTATAGAAGGATGTCTCCCAAACGTGTAGATACATGGTAAAGAGAAGGCAGCGGGACAGACTTTCCAATTTTCAAATAATGAGATTGTCAGATAGTTTAAGCACATTTTCAGTTCGGTATTAATTACCTGATGCTCTGCATTTAATGAATTTTCAAGTCTACTCGGGTAGAGTTGACGGTGTTTGAAAGACTTTCATTAAGTTCAAGTATAGGATTTGAAAACAAAATAAATTAGAGGTAAATCAGATATTCCAGCTAACCGTCTGTACATATTAAATTATGGCCGTTGGATAGGGGTAGATTAAACTTGAAAAGAAAAGCCAAATGAGTAATTCACACTCATTTAGTACAAAATAAAATCAGCTAGATTTAAGCATTTTAGACTGGATTTGACTGCTTCACAGTCCAATACGTGTATAATGCGTATGGTGCTTTCAAAATTCCAGTGTTCAGTGGTAGCATTTGCGTCTTTCGTCCTTGAGGAAAGTTCAAATTTATAATGGTAAAATAGGAATAGTATTTCGAGTGCATTAGAGAAAGAGAGAGAGAGAGAGAGATGATAGGTGGTGGAATGATTTCGTGTGATTTGTGATTAAGTGATAATTGGAGGAATTCGCAACTAAAGGTACTATTATATGTTAGAAAAAGAAGCAACAGAAACAAAATCTAAAATACGAAAACATGTAATGTCAGACTAATAAAAGTTCTGCATCTAAAGAAAAAAGTACAAATGGTTGACAAATTGAAAATAATGTGAACTTATTAAATTTTTAACTTTACCTCTTCAATGTTCTTTGTGTTGAAAAGTGGCGATTGGCAACATGGGCACATAAAAACAACAAACATGTGTAAGCCAATTTTCACGGAGCTAATCCGATTGAAATGAAAGTGATTATGTGTATTCCTTGGTCAATTATAATTAGCAAGTACTGGTATGTAAACTTAAGATCATATATCTTGTGTCCAAAAGTGGAGCAAGTAGAATTTAGAAGTATTCTCCGCAGTAGAACGGAGAGAATATAGAAAGCATTTCAGCCAATGACATTGAAATGATGGCAGAAACACCCGTAAGCTGCATCAAAATGTTTACCCGAAGTGATTCAATAGTTCAAAGGAGTATAATAAGATTCACCGATGTAATCACCTTTAGAATTAAGATTGATTATTAATTAAATACGGGATAGTCAGAATGGCAGAATTGTCTAGCGGTCTACGTCGTTCTCCGAATTTGTCTCGCTGGGTTCGTCCCGTAGCCACAACATTTACTTTACGAGAAAATATATTGTAGTCTGTGATGAATAATGTAGCGGTTGAGCAGTAGTTTTTATCACTGATGTGGACATATCTTCATTTCGAGAGCTAGAAGTACATAAAGTAATGGCACAACGTAATTTCGTCTGACTTGTGGATACCCAGTAGTGATATGTGTGTCAACATCTTCCACGATGTGGTGGAATAGTTGTCTATAAGTCCACAACAAAAATCCTCACCTTTTCAAGACGGGACATTCTAGACTAGAATAATCCCCTTTAGTACTGACGACCGACAGAAATCGGGTTTGGACACCCTTCTTATTGTGCAGCCAAATTATATGGCCAAGGTTGAAAATGACCAGCCAAATGTTGCGACAAATGTTAGAAGAGTTTTTATCGCAAGTTCCATGCATATGACCGTAGCAAGTAGCGCATGCGTGTTTTCATTTCAGCTTTTTCAGGCTCAAATATGACAGATGTTAAGTTCGAGAACTTTTAAATGTTAAATGAATAAATGTTAAGTTCATCTATTGTACTGATTAATATCCTATTCGATTTCGGGATGACTGATCAAGTTCGAGGGAGTATCATATCTGTATTGTTTCGGTTGTTTGAAGTAAAATCTTTACGCAATTCTTATCAACCTCTGTGATATTTGAACATGAGATTACGCCATGGTTCAATCTAGATAATATTCAATGAAAATTTAACCCTTCTGCAACATTCTATAAGATATGTACCATTTAAATCACGAAAAAAGTGAACATCGGAAAATAGCGAGAAAGGCACCTTCTATTTCCTACTTATTTTTGAAGAAATGTACTGTCAGGTATTATGTTCTAAGAATGATTCTGAAATACTTTCTGATAAATATTAAATATGATTGGAGGATTCAATTTTATGAAGAAAACTGGAATTTGTGCAATGCAAACAACAGATGCTTAATGGGATATCACGCCAGCCAACCATGCTTGTCTCAGTTTACCTTTTATCAATAAGAATAGTTGTCGCATTCTGATCATTCGCAAGGAACACGTTAAAATTGTAGAATGTTAGGTGAATTATATATCAATTTTTACAAAGAATCATTATTGCTTGTTTTGAGAAAGCGGTAATTATTCAGACTTAACTTTCTGTTCTAGTTCCAATAATGTGGAGAAATAATTTAAATTGGATTTACGCGGGAAATCGCAGCGTCACCTTCTTACTCCTGACAGTGTTTGCAATATTATACGTAACGGGTGAACTTACATGGCCAAATTTATGGAAAACCAGATATTGCTCTGTAGTTGGGTTATGTCCCACATGGCCTAGTTTCCAGTTCATGAACTGAAAATAGAACGAAACATTGAAAATTATTGTAAACATGTTGGAATGAAGAAAATGTGGTAAAGACGAGGCCTTAAAAATTAAGACGAAGGTAAAAAAGTTAGATCTGATACCTTATCCTTAAAATAGTCCATGACAGAAGTTTTCCCTGCAGTAACATTAACCAGTATGAGTCCCAGGCAGCGAGATGGATGCGCCATGCCAAATCGGAGCAAAATATTTGCTCCTGCTCCTTCCCCCAAGCCGATCACATACTTGATGTGCAGGAAATCCAAAACTGTTACCAAATCCTCGCCAATCATTTGCATTGTTGGAAATTGGAAGCTGTGGAGTTTAGTATACATAACAGCAAATCAGGCAAGTAATTTTACTGATCATAATATGGATTACGTTTTTCCAGTCCAATCAATGAATCTCAGTTACTCTAGTCAAAATCACTTTGCTAGTCAAATCTAGAAACCGGTTTGTCAGTTATAACGTGGAAACAATGGAAAATCTTAACTGTTAAATCTGAAAATGCGTCTGTATTCTACTAGAAGTCGGCTTCGGAGAAAAATTAGGAATTGCGGCATTCATTTTAAAATAATTTTATCAAAGTTAATGTGCAAATTGATAAGTTGTCATAAGAGGACTAAAACGTTGTTAACACAGGGAGAGGTTTTTGTACAAATCGGGAAACTACTTACGACAGTTATGCTTTAATCAAACCTAACGCTGCTAGTGCAGCGTGTCAATATCCGTATCAGGAATTGAATAAATGCTAGCAGTGGTTTTATTTGTTTTACATACAAACATGACATGAATCATTACTCACTCATCCGTAAGTTCGGCAGCATTATCTTCTTGTCCGGGTACGTCAACATGAATGAAAACAGATCGCTCCTTGATTTCACCCATGCAAGGATGTTCAACAAAATCATGGAAAGACGTGTCTGTATGTTGTAATTGAGACCAATTTTAAATTCTTTCTACAATAGAATGAAGTTATCCGACAACTTACGGTTGCACCCAAGATCATGCACGGTAAGAAACACAGCTCTCTTGTCCTGCTGAGAAAGGTCACCCTACAAAACACTCGAATTAGTCTTTATTCATCTTGTTAAGGAGTCAGTGCTTCAAAATACATTAGAATTAGAATGAGATTGAATAGCAGGTCAGATTTTAATAGCATTCTCGCCCTACGTTCTCCTTCCCATGAAATATCAGATATTACCGATATATAATATCAAATAATCTGTCAGACCAATCACAAGAATAGAGCAATTTGTGTATTCAACTCTCTCGCTTAGGCCAAAATCAACATGAAGCCGTCAAAAGACGGATTCCGACTTTGGTAGAACCATAAACGCCTGAATGATTATTTCTTCTGTTAAAATTGAAATATTTGTATTTAAGTAATGTGAATTATTCGCCTATTTATTACTATTATTGTTATGTCTTCCGCGATATAACTGTATTTATTGTTATCATTCTTGGAATCAAATGTAGTGCTCTTGTTCATAGCATTTCATGCTTATAATACAGGACAAATAAAAAAAAAGTTCTATATATAAGCGTGTGACTAAATTCGTTCTCTGAAATTCCAGTAGAGTGGAATAAGAGTGTAATACAGTAAGATGCGTTAATACACTGATTCTGTAAATGTTTGTATTTGAAATAAGTAGTTATAACGACTTTCATGTCATGGCTTCATTCACGGCGTAAGGACCCGTTCATTAGATGTCGTGTGAACAAATGGGAAAGTAATGACATCCCGTGAAATCATGTCTATTAGAGATATGCCTTTAACTTTCGTGATAGGACACAATAATTGAATTAACTACTGATGGAAATAAATGTTTCCAATTGTGTAGTTTGATCATGTCAAAAGATGTTTATATGACTCATCAATAATCTTAGAGCTGATTTTAAAGCTACGTTTTTTGAATCCAATGAAATGAAGTTTTGGAATTGTGATTAAGAGTACGTATATACTATTATATAACATAACATTCTACTATATAAACTATTACTAATATTACTATTACATAATATACTACATACTTATATACGATACCATTATGGACTCTCAGTAGTGCTATCTTGAATGGCCATGCTATGAATGTATGTACATGTCTGGTTTGACAGAACAAAGAGTTCCGGGCAGGTGCATAGTCTAGTTTATTATAATTAACACCTTTAACAAAATATAATTATCCTTGCAATTGCCACACCAGAAAAGGTCATTCCTGTATTCCTTTATGAGTTTAAGGACGAGGAACAAAATAGAATAGCGCATTTGTTTACCTGGATGTAGACGCTCAGGGGTCCGCACCTCTCTGTAGGCACTAGGTGCTTCTGTAAATGTATAAAGAAACTCAATTAATTATGTTCGTACTACTCGTAATGTCAGTGTATGCTTTTTGAAAGAATTCAAGACTTCAAGACCGCGGTTCCCTATATTTATTTATTTATTTAAAACTGATTCATTGGCTTTCTATGTATTGAGACCTTATAAGATCCCTTATAAGACAATCAACTTGCATATTCAGTATGTTTGAATGCTGGGGTTAGCACTTTAACGGAAAAACAAATAACGGAGTTAGAATTTGAAACGTATTATTCTGAATAAAACTATATAGTTGATTTCACAAATCCTACAGAACGGAAATTAAATTTTGGAACGACACAATGACCCATTTTGACTTGTACCTTACCAATGGCAATATACAAGGTACAATGTTCCCTCCGATTGAATAGAAGTTCAATTGGACGGAACATGTATGTTCGCCAAATGCAAATTTCAAGCTTTATAGTTGCGTTTTCACTGTTATAAAATTCCATTGCGAAAGTTAAAAGTAACTGTGAAAACACCAGCTGCACGGATTTTGTGCTCAGAAATCGCACTGCTCATCCGATTTGAATCGCAGTTATTACGTACAATCAGTCAGTCAGTTCAGTGTCTCTGAATTGTAAAGATTAGTTGTGATTAGTTTAATTGGCTGAATCAACAGCTCATTACATACTGCGATTTGCGATATATTGTAGATTGAATGACGAGTGAGTACTTGTAGACAAGTAAGTATGCCAAGGTCCAGCCCGGTAGATACAACTTGTTTGTTGAGTACTTAAGTATAATATACGATATTTAGTACAAATAAATTGAATATGAGGAACCTCCTTATATATAGTTCCTCCTAATTTGTATATATTCTGTGCAGAGAGATATACATATAGAAGAAATTGGAGCAAGTATCTTCGACGGGAGTGCGGTGATCGGGTAAAGTAATCCACCGGCCGGTTTTCTTTCAAAGTTCTAGTCGTCTCATCCCAGCGGCATTCTGCGAACAGAGATGCACTTCAAGGGGAGTTTGTTACTCATTATCACCGGTCTATAATATCCGCCGGGTTTCTAGCCTGCAAGGTTAAATAGGTGGGCAATACAATCTATAGTCTTCAAAGGTTTTGAAGCTACGAGTTTAAATTAAGGCCTTGGCGGCAATTTAATGGTTTATATATAAGTTTTACAATTACATAAATTACGACTTTTAATGAATATTGTATATAATCATAATATGCAATATCTAAGAGGATAAATTGAAATCCTTATTGACAGACGAACGCAAAAATTGAGTCGGTTTGAATTATTCACACGAACATAAATTCGTTGAGTCGATGAACAGTCATTTAACTACCATCCAACTAACTCGTCAGCCCTAGTTTGTTAATAAGGCCAACTCCATAACTTAAGTCTGATGTTCAAATTTCAACTGCGACGTGACAACGTCAATGGAATTATGTCTATATGAATATGACCAGTAACGAATTGATGCTGGATGGATCGGATAGCTAAGGCACGAAAGGATTAGACAGAAGGTTTCAAATTACATCTAATATTTAATGGCTACCATACTGTACTCACTGTCAAGAAATAAATTTTGATTCCTTTGAGATATTCCTGATCAGAGTCCTCCCATCAGTCAATACTTACGTCAGATATATTTCAAACCGGTCAAATAAGATCTCAAATGAAAGAGAAGACAGGATCTGACAGTTATTAAAATTGTAGATTAAAATGAGATTCTGTTCTATTTAAAACTTTTCATAATCAGTTAACTCTCTCTGAAGGTTATCAAAAACCTGCCCCGGTCCTGGTCCTTGAACATAACTAACTATCCTCCTTGATCTCAATAATAATAACATCTAACGTTCCACGAAACATTTTTTTACGACACTTTTTCCGATTTTTGTTTATGTGTACATGTTTTCAACCCTCTAAATGCAGTTAAAAAAAAATAATAGAATCAGCAAATATCTCCGACTGAATACATCATGGCGCGACAACATCCTCGAATTATAGTAGAAGGCTTGCTATGTGTCAACTGCCGCGTCATGTCCAACCCCTGTTATGAACTCCCTTTGTGTTTGCCATGGAATATTGATCTCATGAGCAATAATCTGCAATATTACACGTGTGCTCGAAGGACATGACACTTCTTCAATTTTTTTTGCTTGAACTCGAATGAGAATCGACTTATTATTTATGCAATTCGAATCTGTATAAACTCAATTAGCCGAGTTTGAATGTCATCAGGAACCCCACAATATTGTACAAGTTATCACGGACTACGGCCAACGGGTGTCATGATAGGTGTTCTTTCATAAGAATGCTAGAACTTGTACCTGGAGTTGATACCTGCGCTGCAGTGCGAAATTTATGTCGAATAGCAAGATGCCGAAAACCGTGCCTTCTATTCTTCTTCCAAAGGGATAAGTTTCCTCAGGTCATGGCGGCCGTAGTCCTAAAGCTACGAACGTATGCTTGTTATTTACATTTGGCACAAGCTAGTCAGCCCAATTATTCAAGAGTTTTTAATTTCATTCAATTCATTTCAAGAGTGTAAACTAGGTTCCAGTAAGTAGGATCCACAATGCAATGTAATGGCGTATACATTACATGACTAAGGTCTCTCCTGTTACCCGTTTGTCCTGTAATGTCTCCTATGGGGTCCTCATTAGTGATCACACCCATTCTGTGATCTTCCACAGAACAGACAGACAGAGTCGAAAGAATGCAAGAACACGGATGTAAGGAAAGAGCGACCATCCATGGTTGGTATTTAATGAATTACGTTTGATTGGCCTATCTAAAGATGACTTTTTAGTATATTATCTCGGCGGCGGTGGTTATTTACGAACGGGGTTATGCCGTTATACCTCCGACGTTCGAAAGGAAGCTCAAACGATGTGTAGTCTGCCAGCGCATATCACAAGAGTTAGTTTTATGGACTCATCGGAAAAGTATAATTTTGATGATATTTCCAACACATGCAATGCAACAAAATGCAGAAATGTTCTTAAGTTAATGGAACGCAGGGTTAGTTGCTACCTGGTTTCGCATAATCCTTGGGAGTACAATTAAATGAACTAATTGGATGAGGCAATGCATACACGACAAGGCATCAGTCCCATAAAAAAGTAAAGACCTGACTGGACTTGTTCATGTAGTGTAAAACTCGTCTGACCTTATAACAGCGGAAATGAGTGTTAAATGTGTTTTGTTTACACTTCAAAATCCTATGAAGTCGTATATATGACCGCAAAGTGAATGATGTATCTTGCGGGTTTAACTTGTATAGTTGTGGACAGAAGTATGGAGTTGCGTTTATATGTAATTTGACAAGGTAAGCTAAGCAAGTGATGTGTGAAATAATTACCGATCCAAGTTTGCTGACATCCATGCTCCCACGTCGTACATATTCCATACTCCGTTTTCTGACCTGGTCCTGACTCATCCTTCGATAAGACTGATTTTGTTCTTGACTGCTGCGTCTCATTTTCAATTCAGACAATTTCACGAAAAGCTGCTTTCTGGTATTTTATTTGTGTATGATGACTAAGAGCTCTGCTCTTCTCAGTGCAGTCTAACGGGACGTAAATAGACGACGAAGAATGTACGAACAAAGAGGAACTATTTACTTATCACGTAAAATTATATACTGTAACTCTTTCTAAAAAAAATGACACTGGACGGACCCGTGTTTCGAAAGTCAGGACACTTTTTTTTTGTCGAAATTGGTGCGAACTGAAGAGTTGCAATAGCTATGAACTCACATTTGCGTCTGTAAAAAAGATGAAGGTGAAGCTGAAACTGAGAGATGATGGTAGGAAGGGATTGAATTAAATTGATTTGGATGAAAAAGACCCAGTTAGGGCAGATTAGACGCGCAAAAAAAGTGAGAGTACTAGTATTAGAGTCACTTCTGGCCTGGCTCTGACTCTAGAATGATAAGTGCTCGTCTAATGCTCCCTCACAAAACTGTGGGTTCTTGTATGTGCTTAGTTTTTCATGTGCGTATATGTTTGGTTGAGGGGGGGAAGAAACATTTGCACCAGTTGATGAGATTCTGCTGGTGTTCTATGGTGTTGTTGGTGCCATGGTATGGTTTTACTTTCCTTTGCTCTTTCTCTCATCCGTACCTCATTAGACAAACCAAAGGTTAGTCTTAGGGGGGTCTGTGCCCCCGTTGGGGTAAATCATGTATGTGCAAATCTTTGTTCAGAAAAAGAGAACAAAGAGCTCTTTCCTTTCTTCGACACGCCACGGTCACGGCCACGCATGTATAATCATAAAAACTGGAGGTGAAGGAAATTTTAGAATCATGAACATACTGGAAGGGCTATTGATTGCAAAAAAGCCCCTCTCTGGGGAAATTTGCCGTCTCCGTCTCCAATCCCCTATTATACGGTTGGTCTTGTATTGGAATGAATCTAAAGCTAACTCTCTCTGGAAAGTGGAAGTAGATGAAGTTGACTATATTATACTTTGGAAAAAGACGAACAGGACAAACACACGCGTATGGCCGGCATATATTTACGAAGACAAGTCTAGGAAAAAAGAGTTGAAACCGCCACATAGTAGTCGTCGTGGACTTCAACTACTCCTTGCGTCGTGTCCCTCGTACTAAACTAACACTCCTATATATCGTCTTCAAACATTAGCCAACTGTTTATGCATTCAAAGACCTCTTCTACGGCATGTATGGTCTTAGGAAGCTCAGCCTCCCATAATAATAATACCTGCTCCTCCTGCTGTGGTCTTCTATACGAATGCTCTATTATGAAGAAAAAAGGGTTGGCGTGTATTTAGTATTTGGTTCTGATGCGAGAATCCCTGAGGAATTATACTAATATACAGCTAGGATACTAGGATTGGATAGAAGTATGAGCAAAAATGCTCTAAGGCTGAGTGAACATGAATAACATTACATTACATTGTGAACACTAGCACCATCGGATGATATGACCCCGCCAAGGTCAACCTTCTTTTCCAAACTGCGATTAACCAGGAGACAAATTATCCACCATTTCATTTCACCACATGCACCATTATATTTTTCTTCTCAACTCTATTAATGGCCGGAGTATTATAGGCAAGCGGTGTTAACTGGTCCAAGCATATTTAACATTGACTTGTTTTACAACTTACCAGTATTCAACAGCTTGCGTCATGATACTTACTTAGCCCATACTAGTCGCCAATGCTTTTACTTATATATTAAATTTAAGCTCGTTAATATGTATGATGATGATGGCTAGGAATATAACATCCATAGATTATAATTTAAAGTGCGAAGATAAATCGTATCTTCCTAAGTATTTTTTTGCACAAGACTCTTAACTTCTACGCTATAGGCTAAAAGTTTCGGCATTCGGCTTGTCGTATCGGCCATTGCCTTCTTCTGTACAAATCTTTCCGTTCCTTCCTACATTTATTTGTATACACAAACAAGATGAGAGCTATAACATCATGCATTGCATAGGTTGCGAATTTTTATGTAGAATTGAATCATTATACTGGCACTCATCCCATGCATTCTGGCCAACACCCCACAACAGGTAATCTGGATCGGACAGACTTGAATAATAAATGTAGAAACCAGTTGAACGCCTAACTCTAGGAACCAAATGGAGTGGTTTGTACGCATGGTAGATAATAAATGTAAAGCATACCGGTGTTACTGATGTAAACACGACCTGTTTATTTAATAAGTGTTCATAACTAACTAATGTATCTACTACTGTCGCCGTTTCCCGGCCTTACAGAGTGACACTTGAGTAAATTATTATTCTGACAAGATAATGTAGTAAAAATATACCACCTCGTTTTCATTTCAAATCCATTAGATTTGTGGTTTTCGAAGGTAACTCTATCAAATATATTTTCGAGAACTCAGAAGCTGATAAACTGGTACTACTACAAATCATTCTAGAAATACAAAATTAAGCTTCTGTGGAGAGGACTGGAAACTGATGGATTGGTGTACATTCTAAGGTTCTCAGGGTCTGAGAATGTAGTTGAATCATTCACTACGGTGGTAAAAATTTTGTATTGACTACGAATTTAATGTCATGATGTCTGAAATCGGAGACTGTCTAGACAGTAACGTCCATCGGGTCTCAATTACCATATCATAATATAAACAATTATACCGGGAACTCCTATCATGACATCATTCTAGCCCATTCAATTGTCTTCAACTGCCTGAACTATGTTTTGACTACTACGAAAAGACGAAAACGCATGAGACAATCTCTCGTGCAGAGTATGACTTCTAGTAAACTGATCACAATTATTTAACCAATTCTGAGCCGTCGATGTTATGGCTATTAGATAAACTTGAACTAGATAAAGATAATCAAAAAGTTAAATTTTTCTAGGGCCAAAACAGGAATAACGCAGCGCGTACATGGTCACGTTAACAGAGAGAAATTACATCTAACATGGTTTCCCATTTAATGGCGTGAACTAAAGTGCACATGACAGCTTATGTTGACGGGTTAAGTACGGAAGAAATAATCAGGATACTGAGCGTTGTTTACTTCAATGAGAGCTGTGTGTTGTGGTGGCGGGGTGTTGCGTTATAAACAAACGTGCACTTTTTTTAACTTCATAATTTATTAAGTTTGCTTTCACATCGGTGTCCTATGAATGTTCTACGATAGTCTTCGGAGTAAATAGAAAATGCCGTACTTATTCTGTTAGAAGCCCCGGCTTCTATTTAGAAACTGGGCCTCAATCGCCGGCATGTATTAGAATACCGGCTCCTAATAGGACCCATCTGATATTTTAAAATGGTCTTAATTCTCTTGAAGGGATTATAAATATTTAAACCATACTAGCAATGAAGCCCGCCTGCAGCAGTCTAATTATGTTAGGTTGATGATGGCCGGTAAACGTATGGATGTATGATAAATCGACTGTTTTTCTCACCGCCGCACAATCCATGTGCCACGACACTACCAAATTCAATGACCATCTCAATGATAACACAAATGAAAGTTTCTTTTTAAATTCATAGCCCCTGATGTAGTTTTTCTGAGAAAGAAAGTCAATGTCAGGATATCGCCTCTGCAAATAACCAGAATCTGAACTCGAAGCGGCTTCCATGTCTCAGGAGAAGCAGTATGTGTAATTTTTCAACCTTAGCTCCTTAAGTCTTACGTGTATGTATAGGTGTACAGGGTCTCCACGATTTATAAAGGACAGTTAAATTTAATCGCATCGCGAAGAGTTGTGGGGCGAAAAAATTGAAACTCGGTACAATTGTTCATGTTGCGATTATGTACAGATGAATTTTTTTTTCCAAATTTTATAATTTGAAAGTGAAAGTGAAACATTGACTTGAACTTGAAAAGCGTGTATGAGATTTTTCCAGAGTTTTCGTTTCTTTCAGACGCATTTCAAAGTGGGTAAAAATAATCCGAAATGATTGTTTCCAAAAGTACAATGTCCAGGATGACCATCCGTGTCAGAAATTGTAGAAACTCGAAACAGTTTGAATTAATATCCCCCAAAACAGCCCATTCAAACTAAAAACAGCAAATCAGGGCAAATTTTTTTATTCGAAAAATTCGCATTATGGCGGGTGTGAAGAAACCCCCGAGCCTAAATAAAAATGCCTGGTAGTTGGAATAGACGCAGCCGACTCTCCAGAAGGTCATACACTAGTATTTGGGCGAAGAAGTTAAAGGGAAACCGTAGTCCATGGTCTCAGACCAATTCATATGACGAATCGGATGTGAATTTATAAGAACCACTATGAGAATCATATGGGGGGGTTAAAAATCCGGATTCTTCATGACCCCGGACGTGTCATCGCATTATCTGCCGATATGTAACCTCGATCGACAGTTTTTTTTATCTGAAACCCCAACAACCAGACTTTCAATTAGTGTATCGTAAATTCTGAAAGTTTCCCAACCAGATCATGGCGGCCTCTACAATCTTGGGTCTGAGCGTCTTTCCACTTTTTATATCCCTACCCAAAGTCAAAATTCACGTAGTTCAGTCGATTAGCGATGAGTATGAATCATTACTTAAAAACAATGTCGCTGAAATGTACTTGCGGGAGACCGACGAAGATTTTATTCACCATAAAGATATTTCCTCACAGATATCTCAGATTAACACCGCGCGCGGGGCCGAATTAAAAGTTAAAACCAAAATTAGTTTTACCCCCAAGGGGGAAAGACTTCTGAGAGCCCATGAAAAAAAGAACGGTCGAATTTTTTTGGTTTGGTATGTTAAAATAGAAGTTCAAAGTCAAGAGAGTGAGGAGTTTGGTTGCTTTTGGAAACTCCCTTTCGAGGAATGAAAAACGGTTCCCCCCGAAAGGGGTAGAAATGTTAACAATTCCTGGAAATGGGGGTTACCCCTCGTTCGAGAGAAGGAGGGAGAACATGTTGAGCAAAAGAAAAAAATTAATTGTCTCAAATTGAAATTTTGATTGAATAAATAAAGTGTCCTTTATAAATCGTGGAGACCCTGTATAGATGGAATTGAGACAAGCAGTTGTATGAAATCTTACTAGTAAGTTTTAAAATTCCAACTTAAAGAGATCATAAAATCTAATCAATTTGCACTATATTTGATTATTCACGAGAGTAAGTTTCTGCCTCCCCCAATGCGTCTACGACAAGGTATTTATATTTTATATGTAAGCCAGGTAGAAAGACAGTCGACAGTCAGTGACAGAGGACAGTCGCTTAAAATAGGCTCTGATAAAGTGTTATAAATAGAAGGTATTGAGCGTGATTAATTAAAAAAACATATAGCTGTATTCAGAAAGTTATCCTGGTTAAGAAAAAATTCATAATTTGCAATTAAGTTCAAGATTTTTTAAGTTTTTACTAAAATTGTGTAAGTTTTGTTAAATATTGTGTGATAAATCTTTGAGTTTAAAAAGAGAAACTAATTATATGCAGGTCTGGTTTTATCAAGTTTCTACCTGGGCATATCACACAAATCCAAACACAACTGCGGAAACAAGCAAGTCATTTGAACATGTTGGACTTATCGAATTGAAACGACTCATCTGATTTTGAATGTGACTGCAAAGAAATAAGTAAAAAAAAGTTCATCATTATACTGCAGGAAACAGCTTCAGTGAACAATGTCTAAGAAATATGATGTTAAGAACATGTTATTTGCCGAGTTTGAGGATAGTGCAGATGCATTGGCTAAATGAGACTAGGGATGTACCGAATAGTGGTATTCGACCATTGGCCGAATACTGAATACTACTATTCGGCCAGTGGCCAAATACCGAATATTCGGCCATTTTTTGCGTGTGGGGTGTCTTTGTGAAGCTGGCGCACGGAGCAGTGCATTGGTCGTATGCAAAACGGCTTACCGACAACCACAAAAAAGTAAAAAAAAAAAAAAAAAAGGTTTAGGTAGGTAAATTAAGTCGAATTGCCGAAGTCAATGATGAACTGATCACGTTCTTGCATAATATATATTGCGCGGCCTATATGGAGATAATGACTTAAATAAAAACGTGTCCAACCTAACGGTTACGGAAATTCGACGCATACCACTACTGTAGTTAACCGGTACCACCACCCAATAGACAAATTCACTTTTAATTTCGGTTGACAATTCATTTTCCTCGCAGTTCACTCTTTACAGTAAAAAATAAAAACTGAAATTTATATCACGAAGGTACACATAATTGATCCCACACGATTATAAGTGGTATCAAGTCAATTAAACTGTATATCCCAACCTGTCAAAATTGACGAGCCCGGCTAGGCCAGTCTACGCCGAGCAGATATTCTCCGAAGCTGAAAATATTTAGGAAGCTAAAATAAATACAGTAGATCGACTACTTGCCTTACTCCCTTCCAATATATTCGAATTGTTACGATCTTGCTTTTCTTCACCGAAATATAAAACGAATAGAATTATATTACTAACTCTTAATTTATATAGGAAATACGTATTTTACTACGTAAATTATAAGCATCGACCTCTAAGCCAATATTTAACCTTCTCGTCAACTGTAGGTGAACAATTTGTCAATAAATTGACGTGTTTTGAACTCTCCAGCTCACGCCCTTTCCATAGACACCCCATTCGACACAGTTTTTCCTATTCGGCCGAATATTCTGCCACGAAACCGAATACCGAATATTCGGTTCGGCCGAATATTTGGTACATCCCTAAATGGGACCCAGACGGCTCAAATGCTAGCATATGGGGACCTCCTTGTAACTTGTGTGGATCGGTAATTGTGGCTGAATCTCTTACCGCTGTGCACTTGAATGCCCAATATTGGATATATTTTGAGGATGACTTTTATGAATATGATGAACCGGATCATGATAATAAGGGCATGTTACAATGCGTGTATTATCTAAACTATTTTCATAGATTTAAATGTTCATTATCCATAGCCAAAAGTCACGTGTGTTCCTGTCTTTATACCACGGTTAAAAAAAATCGCCCCAAAAGAAAGGTAAATATAAGTCTGATGTATCTGACGAGATGTATTTCAGTGATTAATATTGATTTGTGTATGGTAGCAAGTGAGTTCAATTACTTCAATTTTGATGATGGTTAAAATCCAATCTGAATATGGCTGGATTCTTGATTACAACTGGATTGAATTAATTATTAACGAGAAAATAACCATTGGAAATGTTTGAAAATTCAAGTTGCGTAAATATGAAAATTATTATAAGAATTTTTCAGCGAAGTGTTATGAGAATTTGTAATGTACAGGGTGGCATTTAACCTTTGCCCCCCCTGGCCAGAACAATCAGGGAGAGTCGGACAAAATGTGAGATACACATTTTGTAGAGAATCTTATGAAGGATCTAGGAAGCCATTCCGCTTGAAAATCCGTTGCGCGTAGCGGCGCTGACGAGCGTTTAAGTAAAAATCGGCATGAAAAAACGGATTTTCCAACGGTGATTTGACAAAAACACGCCCAAAATAATTTTTTCGAAAAATCTGCCGATGCTATCTTTTTTGCAATATTTTTGTGCTATTTTTGTAAATTCACTTGTGTTGCCAAAAATACTCGCATAAAATCTTTTCCGTCGTCTCCGTATATCTCTTCTTCGTCGTCTCCATTTTTCTCTTATTCGTCGTCCCAAGGCCAAGGTGACATGTAATTGGGATCAACGTGATTTTATTATCGTATTATATTTTGTTGTCACTTGAATAAACCATTGAATTAAAGCCTTACTGTAATAATTTCAGCAGTCTTAAGGGGTCATCTTAATCGAAGGCTTTCTTCGGAACGATAAAAATGCCCTACTTTCCAATTAGTACTGTCCAAATCTTTTTGTCGATTGATTGATTGATTGATTTTACTGCCAGACCGATTTCACATACGTGTTCTTTAAGTCAAGGGGACAGACTAATCATTAAAAAAATTATGATAATATTAATAATAATAAGATACATACATGAACAACCAAATGATTACTAAAAGGCTTTTCCTTCGAGATAGAAGGGATAGCCGCAAAGCAAGACCTATTCCGTGTAAAACCCATTCCATGTGACATTGGCGAAAGTGAAATTGGCAAAATATTTTTTTTGCCAACTTCACCTGAGTTTTGACTCTCGACGAAGTTGGCAAATTAAAAAAAGCTAGCAAAGTGAAGTTGGTAAATTAAAAACTAGCAAAGTGGAGTTGGCAAATTAAAAAGAAACTAGCTCGGTCTGCTATAAACTTTGGGTCTGGAAATCGATAAGTAGATCGTCTGCTGTAATTAAGAATCCGTTGTATATAATCAGGGTTCGGAAGCTCCTTTTGCGAATCAATGTCAATTTCCTCAACAGTCCTCATCATGATGCTCACGGATAAAGTTGGTTCTGTCATTGTAATTTGTTTCGCTGGTCCGAGTGCAATTTTCGCGATTGCACGGTTTGAATGCGGTGAATAGAAACGATGCACACCGAACCCAAATACTTGATGTAACAATGTGAACTAGACTTGCGAGAGGAATGAAAACCAGAATGGAAAAGAAAACGCAAAATAACAAAAAATGCAAATTTGCCAACTTCACTTTGCCCCAAATTTTGAATTTCCCAACTTCACTTTGCCCCGAATTTTAAATTTGCCAAGTTCACTTTCGCCAGTTTCACTTTCGCCATTATCACCGGGCACCCAAAAACCGAGCTGGTTATCATAGATATTAGTATTAATATTTTCAGAAGCCAAGACTCTTAATTGCAACGATTCTCAAAGCAATTCAGGTAAAAAAAAATGTAGGAAACAGTTTATTACTGACAGCACCTCTCTATGAATCAATAGCAGATACATACACGTAAATCATTTTGGCATTAAATTGTATGTATACAGAGTATAACTATTCTTTATCTTGCGAAATAAGAAGTTTTTTAAGATTGAAAGAAAGATGAATATTGGCAACAATGTGAACACGTTATCATTGGATTGGATTGGATTAGATACGTGTTTTATTATAGTCATCAACTTCATAGTTCACACAAGATAAACATCATAGATGAATCATTGAATTATCAGTGAGTGTCGTCAATTCCGACTTTAACTAGACTTAATTATTGTTCGTCAAAGTAACAGATTTGCAGTTAAAATGGCATATGCTTAAAATTGTTATTTACAATCATACTGCTTTTAATTCATTAATTTTTTTTAGCGATTTGGTAATTGCATCGCAACGCTTAGATAAACTCTTTGAATTGAATTGTAAGAAATTTAGACACATTAAAAACATTTATTTACAAACTCGACGTTTCCAAAGAGAGAATCGATACATTTCGACACAGTTATGCAGTGCTATTTCATATGTAGAGTCCCAAATACAGACGGGTTATTTACAAACATAAATTTCGTTTTTCTGCACTTAAAGTCATTTTATTATCAGTGTCTACGCTAGGAGTGGAGCCTTTTCAAGAAAGCGCCAATGTTCGCCAGGAGCAATTTCGAAATATAGCATTGTAGTACAGGCATAGCAACTCCTGAATTCGCCGGGCTGGAGTTAGATGTAAAGTCCCCTAAATTAATTTTTAATGTTCTATTTAAAACACAATGTGTGGTTAATCGTACAAAATTATCTGGAAGATTGTAACCGACTGGAGACTTGCTTTTATGAGGATTAGACGCGAAACAGACAGAATCAAAGGCTATAGTTTTACAGATTTTTAGGCCACACTTAACGCAGAAAAACTGCAGGGAAGAAAACCTCTCGGTCGAGCATCCCCATTCATTGTCCGTCCGAGAAATCGAGCAATTACCGTACCCAAGTAGTAAGCGTGAGCCTGTTCCTTTATACTATCAACGAAGTGCTGATATTCTATTGATATCCTGACCTGCGTCTCAACCTCATTTAGAAAAAGTTTGTTCAACTAAAAATTAAACATTGAACAAGTTGGCGTTGCGTGGTCGTAAAACCAAAACCCACTAAGCTAGAGTGTGGATAGTACTTGTATGTTTTCTACGATCACAAGTCAGATTCGAGGTGCATAGAATGCAGATAGGCTTCGTGGTTATGAGCAAGTTGCTTTCACCAATTCTAACGACTGCTATGTACACAGTATATTGGAAGTGCCTTATACGAATTTACACGTGCACTTGCATACTAGTTCGAAACGTCCCGCATTCTTTCAGGTAAATTGAGAAAAATCAATTATATACAATATAGTTATCTACAATATATAATTATGTACCTCACAAGTCGGTACTCACTAGACACGGACAAGGAAGACTCGACCGAAGGTATAATTTTCATACACCGAATCAATATGGAAATGCTTCACAACACTTGCATGCATTTATTTGCTTCCGTTCCGACTTAAATTGCGAGCTGATAAAGCTCGACGGCGTATTATGACAGGTGCCAATTATTATATAGCTCGTCAGAGTTGCGTAATAATAGACTGGAATCGTGTCTTAAATATTTTTTCGCTAAAAATATTCTAATTGTACCTGGTATCCAGATTACTATGTATGTAAATATTCTTGTAAAAAATGTTATTGAAAAATTGTGCATCCACGAGATAGAATAAATCTCCAGGCACTTGTAGATTCGACAAAACTAAGGTTAATTAAGCGGTAATGGTGCTTCAGGTATTAGGAAAGAATTTATAGAAAGCCTCACCTTTTCTGTGATCAATTTGTTGTGTTTACAATCCCCATTGTCCGTCATCTCGGATATTCTGTCCTGTGACATGCACTGTGATCCTTCCAGTATTATCTCAGTGTCGTTTTGCATATAAGCGCGATGTTGACGTCAAGAAAAAATTTATGAGAGAGTGATTTGAGTTAAACTCATTTGTTGTGCCTTATGAAGCTACGCAAAAAGTGAAATGAACTTCAAAATTTTTGGTATAACTAGGAAGACGGGCTTTCGCTGGCCGAACATTGACAATGGAAAGTTGTGGGGGAGAAATAAATAGGGAAAGTCACCTAGGTTCTTTCACTTGGCATTGAAGCTCATGCGCTCCAGCATCATGTATTTACTACGTTGTACTTTTATCCTGCTCTGCTGACTCCATTCGGGCCGCTCATCGATATTTTCCGACCATACCTTTTCCTGAAAAGGTCAACTTGTACGTAGTCTATCCGGAATTCACTCTTACTGACGCTTCAGATTGTTATACTTCACTCAAATCCTCCAAAGTAACAGAGAGGATAGACGACACCCGAAAATCCTAATCATCCGTTGCGGTTTCCAGTATGCATCTATAAGAATAAGAAATAGAAAACTTCCAATTGATTTCAGTTCATATAAACAGTAGACATACTGATTTTCAAAACGGAGGTAGAAAATAGTTTTTATTTTCATGCATCAGTATTTTCAGAACAGAATGCTTTCCACAAGATGGATAATCGATAGGTAACTAAAATAAAGATAAACTTATCTAGTCATTTGACAAAATATTGACAAAGTGTGATTTAAAACGTGGAGGTCGAGTTGATTGATTCAAATTTATTTTCATGATAGAGACACGTAACACATACAACAAATTTTACAACCCATTAAAGATATCACTGTCTTTTTATTTTTATTTATTTATTTATTTAGTCATAACAGGACATCCACGAAGGGTCCTTATATCACGAGTTTCAAAATCATGTAGATTAGTTTCATGTCAGAACATTTACAACACATTCATTTTTACCTATCATCTATGTACGTACAGTTTCAAACCATTGTCAGAAAGTTTCTTCGAGAGTTATTTCCATATAAAGAAATTAACTTGACACTCATTCATCTTAGATATCGTTTTGCATTCAATATCATCAGTATAACTTTAATTTCATATGTTCAGCGAAGAATTATTTCATACAAGCCAGAACTAAAAATTAGTTTTACCCGTAGACCAATAAGGAGAGGAACAGAGAGAAACAGAGAGAGATTACTGAACTGGTTTACCATGAACATAAAGTTTTCAGAGTCAGATCATGTTAAATGCTACATAAAATCAAAAAGATAAAAAGTACGAGCAAGTATACATACATTATTACAAATTCTCATAACGCTTCACTGAAAATTTTTTAAAATAATTTTCATATTTACGCAACTTGAATTTTCAAACATTTCCAATCCTTATTGTTTCATTAATCATTAATGCAATCCAGTTGTAATCAAGAATCCAGCCATATTCAGATTGGATTTTAACCATTATCAAATTGAACTCACTTGTTACCATACACAAATCAATATAATCACTGAAATACATATCCTCAAGGTTCATAATATTACAGCTTTTTGTCAACAATGTAAAGATTTTTGTTATAAATTCATTTACCAAAAACTTATCTTTCTTTCGGGCTTTATTTTTTGCCCGTGGTATAAAGACAGGAACACACATAGGACAGGCCCAGCTTATGCTCTTTAGGATTTCTGCGTAAGACTTTTGGTTATTAATTTCTGAATACAGCGATATGATTTTTTTTATATAAATCACATTCTATACCTTAGATTCATAACAATTTATCAGAGCCTATTTTAAGCAATAAATGTTTTATATGTGAGTAAGTGGTACTTTCTCGATTGTTAGGTAAATCTTTACTGTTAACTTGAATTGAATCCGCCTACTAGATTGAGAGAGAAAGATCGAAGTCTCTAATTTTATTACTGTTTACAATAGGATATTGCTTTCTTTAAAATTGCACTAACCGTACGTGTCAGAAATCAGGACAAACATTCATACAAGCCAGTAGGTGCAAGATTCATCTAAAAGGATGAGTGGCGCTTCAACGCTTTCGACTTTGAGAAAATATTTTTCGTGGTTTCATTTTTGTGTGATTGTAAGTATTATAATACAAACACAATACTATGCAGCCATTATATTCTGCCTTCTTCAAAGTCGCAATCATCTGTAAAAATTCTTGGCTGTGTTATTTACAATACACTGACTTAAAAATCACATCAAGTTTATGACCCGAAAATGCTTTCGTCAATTGTCTCCGTTGTTTACTCTTCGCCCGTTAATTTCTACTAAAAATATGGTCATACTTATTTGAGGGCCTGTATTTCCCCACTTTAATTTTATGGCCAGTGTGTGGGGTTTGGCTAGTAGTGATACTCTTAAGTCTTGAACGGGTTGTTAAAACTGCGACTAGGCTAGTCATGAAATCTAGTAAATAATGATACAATAACTGATAAGTTAAATAACGATTTAAGGTGGTTATGCCCGAAACAATTATTTTATCCATCTATACTGTGTACTATGTGCAAACATGTTAAATGTGACTACGGCCCCGAATTCTTCAAATCTTTGTTCAAATCAAACTCTGAAGTGCACCACCACGACTCACGTTCTGCTTTGGAATTACATCGAAGTTACTCTCCAACCTCAGAGTCCGGAAAGAAGTGTTTTGTGTATTTAGCCACCCATTTATGGACTACACATTGTTCTGACCCACTTAATAGCTATGATACATTTAAGCGTGAAATTGTGGATTTTCTGTTATGTAATGTTCCCCGATTCTAAATATTGTGGTGGTTTAAGTGTTTAGTTTTGCATTTTCGTGTAATAGTTGAGTATTGTAGTACGTACGTATTCTTGTTAAATTTACCAACGGTTCTGTAACTTCGTTCATAATGACCTGTCTTGTTTAGGGCGTTCTATTTTAATAAATTGAATTGAATTGAATGTAATCAGGAGATCCGGTAGTGACGAATGAACAAAAATTGCAGAAAAACTCACAAAATTAGATGTCTATAGGAAGTCAAGACTACCTACATAATCAATTACTTTCGCAAATACTGCGGGTATTCACCCGACAACGTTAAATTCAAAAATGTCTGTAGGGAAATAGCCTTGGAAGAAAAACCATGTATTCATTCCATCTAGACGCTCAAAAACATGTTAATTGGTAACCAAGATAACCCATTTTAAGATTTCGTTGTGTCATGACCTTAAGCTACGTACCCTGAAGATTACATTCTACGTCAAAAATTATGGTATGAAAATTGTGTACAGACAGATACAGACGGACGGACGGACAAAACATTCTCATAGCATGTAGCTAATGCAACGCATTATCATTATAAAACAGTACTTGCCGCCGCCTGTTTGCTGCCCGTTAGTTTGTCTTTGCTGACGCATATTTTTGAAGAATCTAATCAACGGATTTTAATAAATTCTGTGTTAATGGATCCATAATCCTTCCCGATGAGACCTAGCGCAATAAAAGTGAAACAAATTGCAATATGAAGTAAAAAAAAGTCCATCTTCCTGACATGGATAATTTTTTCAATTTCTTTACTCACTTTGTGAGGAAACTATTGGTCGAACCTAATTAGGACCAGTGTACGAAATCCAGAAAAGTTTTCGGAGAACAAAATTGGGCGAACAAAAAATTCAAAAAATTCCCGTTGTGTGAGAAAATGACTGGGCTCAAATTAATGAAACTAGTGTCGCAATGTAGATAATTCTTCGGGCCTTCACTTCTGACCACAAAATATGGAAGAAGTGGGAGGAGCAAAATTTGAAAATCCTTCTCTCCTGAAAGCAGCACGGCGGCCGGATGAAGCCCGGCTCCTGTTGTACAGGTTCCTCACCGGCTGTAAGGCCGGGCTAATTGCTAGTAAATCAGTGCTGATGGGTTAGGGATGATGGTTAAAGCACATTGAGTGTACTACCGTGATAATGCCGTAATGCATTCGTCAAAATAGGGTGAATTCCGACCCTGAATAGCAGGAATTGGAGATTTCTCCCTCGTAGAAATAGACATTAAGTCATCACTTGGCAAATAACCTGTAATATCTGAATTCATGTCATCAGGATAATCGTTACTCGGGATAGATAATAACTCGAGACCCCGGTGTTCTCTTTTCTAATTACGGATGATCCATTGGAAGCGTTTTGCGCAGGTGACATTGGCATAATTATTCGTGGCATAGAATTGACGAGAACGTTTCAACTCTTTCTAACAATTATCTGAAATGCCGTTAGACAAATTATTTCAGAATAAAATTCAAACATTTAGGATCGGATCGGTCCGAGCTTGCAAATAAACGGGCCGAAAAAAGAAAATTTCGGATCGGATCGGACCGGGCTTGTAAATAAACGAGTCGAAATTCTTTTTATAATGTTTCGGATCGGATCGGTCCGGGCTTGCGAATAACCGGACGATCGGGCGTCTATCCAAAAGTCGGTTCTTTCGAACCTCTACAGCAAATAAATTAAAGTATGGCATCACTCTAGCTTAGAGTTTGGTTATCCAATTACACATCATTTCACGCATTTGTGAGAAAATTACTGAGCGCAATTTGATGAAACCAGTGTCAAAATGTAAGATAATTTTTTGGGACTTCATTTCTGACCATAAAAGTGTAAAAAGCTGTTGGAGGGAAAAATCCTTCACTCTTGAAAACATTCCAAGAGAAAGCCCTGCCCCTGATGCATGTGTTTCTGACCCAGCCTTAAGGTCGGACTCTTTACTAGAAGCAATAACACTGGATTTAAAAGTTGATATTAGATTATTGACTGAACCAGGCTATTTATTCAGTCCAGATGACAACAGCCCTGTGATAGTGAGTTCTACACTTTTCACAATACTAAAATTCAACTTCTACGTATCCTGTTCCACCATTGATAATCACATTTAGTATATTTTAGAACAATCCCAATCCCAACCCCCGATCTCCTCTTTGATATTTCAAGAATCAACAGAGGTTGGGCAAAACTGTTTTAATGTTTTAAGGTCCTAGTAGTAGGGTGTCGGTCTCATCGATTACATCTTATGACAAGACCTGGATTAACCGTTGTAGTGGATATAGTCTTTTAACTGTTTTCAATATTTCGAACGTCATAAATTAAACCCCTTGCAATCAATCTCATGGATGACATTAGTTTTGAGGACTAGCTAGTCTACTTATCATTAGTCTTCAGCGATGGATTTCGTTACCATCTAGTTCCATTTTCTCCTCAAAACAGCTCAAATAATTTTTCAATGTGTTTATATTAAACAAGACGCATAAGTCTTAAAACTTTTTATATTCAGAAATTAACTAAATGACTAGGGTACAGTGGGTTAATACGCCCCAGTTTGGAAAAGTGTGCTAATTAGCCCCATCTGCCATTTTTGGGCGTGCTATGAGGTTCCCATGCTCGTGTAGTTAAGGAGATGGAGCGTATTATTAACACACCTGTTCACCGTTAGCCGTTCCAAGGAGAATAATATACCGAGATTGTAATGGCTAATTGGCACACTTTTTATTTTGTGTGTTAACGTTTCCCTTTGTCTGGAATTTTTGCTAATTAGCCACACTCCCATTTGTGGGCATGCTTTGAAAGTCGCATGCTCATGTAGTTAAGAGGTGGGGCTAATTAGCACACTCGTTTGAATGTGGGGCGTATTAGCCCACCCTACTATTGGAAGACATTCACAGTTATGTGGCGCAAAGCGAAATCTCACCTCACAATTCCGGGGACTAGCAAATATTGAAAATGCTTATAAATTTAGAAATTAGACATGGAGCTGATTCTGTGGTACCGATGAATAGAATTACATTCTCTTGAATCCGGCACGGTATTTTTGCGCAGTTCCTGGAATTACGCATTAGTTATGCGTTTTTAATCCTTTATCCACTATAAAGAATTCTCTCGTTCGCGTTCCAATTCCAAGTCGTAACTCTACCTCAATTCAGAAGGTGTGACAACTGTCCAGTATATATTATGAGTTGGCATTTGGAAATCGTTGGAATCATCCATGAACATTAAATGGCAGTAATGGATGCAGTTCCTCGACATTCTAAGCGGATGCTAGCAGAAAAATATAACTTTGCACAACCAAATTGTAGAAATCATCTACAGTAGATGGCACAAAGTTTGCTCTGTGCTTGAAACGCATATTATCAATATCGAATCGAAAGCAACCGGTCAGAAAACTGCGCACCGGAAAATCTAGTGGAGAGCGGCCTAATGAATTAAAAAAAATTGGCTAATTTTGACTAACTGGCTAGTCGCTTGTTTTAGTAATTTAGTGCATCAATGAACAAGCACTTTCTCCAGAAAATATATCCAGCGCTTCCATTCATTGCAGCGAAGTCAGACGAAGGCTATTAGTTAATTAATTCATTGATTTTTCTTGATCAATTTAATTCGAGAAATTCGTTACCATCTAAGTCTTATTTGGTTTGCCGGTTTAGGACAGATGCCAATTCGGGTAGCCGAGTATGCGAAAGTATGCAGTTCAGCGATTTAGTGCATCTCACGACAGTGCGTTCGTCATCGACGACTCCAGAACTGTTAATCAAAAGAGTACTTAAAATTGGACAATTCCACTAACTCAGTGTTGAAAGTGTTGACAGCCCTGAACCTTTGTGGAAACCACAGGTATCATTCAAAAATATGGTGGTACCTGACTGACCTCCAAAATAATTAACCTGATGGTAAACTCAAACCACACTCAAGGAAATTTACATACATACCCACATACAACCAGCAGTGTTCATAATTTTTCTTAAGGTTAACATGTCCTCGCAAAATTTGGAGGTATTCTTTTCAACTCGCAAGGGGGCCAACAATTTTGTTTGGATTTCATTTGATTTGATTTTTTTATTAACGTGTTTTTCCCGACGCATCCTGATACATTTAAGTATAAGTAGAATAGCTGAAATCAGTAACACACTAACACACACAACTACAATAAACGCTCTAAGGACCGAGTAGATATGTGTTGCCTTCGTCATAGCAACACACAGATACTGCGTATAGCTAGATAGGTAGATGGTGACTTGGGTCGAGGTCACCTGGCGAAGTCATATTAACACTTGGCGATTCTTGTGATCTTGTGTACCTACCCTAAACATTTCATCGAAATCCGTTAACATATACCGTATGTGACCTTGGTGACCTAGGTCGAGGTCACCCTCTGACACCCACTTTTTATTTTATTTATGCACGTTTCAGACCATTGTGAGCAACTTTTAGAATTTGGCCTCTAGTGACCTCAGAGGTCACCTGGCGAGGTCATATTAACACTCGGAGTCGGAGATTCTTGTGACCTTCTGTACCTACCCTGTCAATTTCGTTGAAATCCGTCAACATTTACTGCATGTGACCTCTGGTGACCTCAGAGGTCATCAGGCGAGGTCATTTTAACACTCGGTGATTCTTGTGACCCTGCCTACCTACTATGTAAATTTCGTTGAAATCCGTCAACATTTACTGCATGTGACCTCTGGTGACCTTGGGTTAGAGCTCACCTGGGGAGGTGATATTTCGTCTTGTGACCTTGTGTACCTACCCTGAAAATTTCGATAAGATCCGTCTACGTTTACTGCATGAAAAGTGTGGACGGACAGACGGACAACACATTCACATAATGTCTTGCTTACGCAACACATAATAAAAACAATTGAAGTCAAGGACGAGCCAGTTGACTGCAGTAAAGTTTTTGAGGACGGCTAGGACGCTAGTTTAAGCTCAGAGTTTAGTGATTTTGACTCTTACAGACGAAATGGTAGTTATTTAAATTAGCAGGCATTAGAACTCGCCGGTTATAGGAGACCTGTCATAAATAGAGACTTTACGGCAGTTGATTGGATATTCGCTTTAATTGAAGCTTGAAAGTAAGTACCAAATAATGATCATTCCTCCTGGATTTTGATTTCGGGTAATTGAAGTTTCAAAACAATTTCACAAGTTTTAAGTTATGTTTTATTCATGGCAAGTAAACATCTAGCACGGTGAGGACAAAATCTGTCTCGCTAATGTTTAAATTTTGAACCGATTATGAGAAATGAGACGTTTGTCCTGGTCTCTACCCACAGTTTTCATTAGAACAACAGACATTTTCAAAAATTTCCATTTTGGCTTTTGGATCCCAGGATGTGCAAAATTGGACATTAGAATAGAATAGAATAGAATGAGATTTATTTCCGTGTCAAAAATTATAAGACCTAATTATACATAAAATGTAAATTATTTCGTCTTTTAGTTTCGAGGAGTGGATGTACTGCCATGTAAATCTTAAATATTTCGCAATTTTTGATCATTTATAGCGGTTCGAAACTGAATTTGTTAGATATTCCGAAAGCATTTCCGGCAGTGTGGAAAATAAATTCCACCTTGAACCATATTGCTCAGAAACTATAGGATAGTGGCGGAAATGAGAGTCTAAATAGAGATAAGAGTGAGATTGATATAGGTAACATATTAAGAATGATTAAAGTAATCTATTAAGTTCAGGTACGGTTGTGTGTGCAATGTCATCTGAATGGAGTTAGACCTGAAACCTCAGTCCTCCATCCCTTGGCAGGCTAGCCTGAAAGCCAGGGGGCTTTACCTTTTTGTATCATCTTCTTAAATGTTATCTATCGCAATGCCACTCTTACATTTGGTGGAGGTGGGGTCTTTTTCCGTACCCCTCTCGTTGTTTACCATCTGAGTCCCTTGTACAGTTTCCCATTTACCCTCTTATATGTACCCCTGTTACGTGTCTCCTTTGAGGAGCACTTGAATCTAGTTCTGGAGGAAGAGTCTTTCCCATTCCGTCCGAATAGATTCCTATTCCCTTACACACTACGCTCGTGGGTCCGAGCTTCTCAGACCCCGGTATGGTGTGAGATAAGAGTGAGATTGATATAGGTAACATATTAGGAATGATTAAAGTAAACTATTAAGTTCGGGTACGGTTGTGTGTGCAATGTCATCTGAATGGAGTTAGACCTGAAACCTCAGTCCTCCATCCCTTGGCAGGCTAGCCTGAAAGCCAGGGGGCTTTACCTTTTTGTATCATATTCTTAAATGTTATCTATCGCAATGCCACTCTTACAGTATGCACCTGGGGGCTGAGTGGGTAATGGCGTTCTACGCAGTTCCCTTTTTGTAACTATTGTATATATGTCATTTCGTATCGAATGTAATGGAAGGAAAAGTGAAACATTTGGCTTGGTGTATTGGGTAATACATTCTCTTTGTTCAAACCGGCAGTCTAGAGACGCCATTATTATTGTCAAATAAGATTCAAGGCATGATCAACACTAGAATTAGACGCAATGTAATCTCCGGGATTTGTCATTCAGTAATTTTCAGTTTTCAGTTGATTTGTTTAACAAATGTACGGTTGTCACAAAAGTTGACTATTTCCAGAAGTGTCCTACCGTTTATTGAATGACACTGATACTATGACAATGATAGGTAGAAACACATCAGACACAAATACAATGCACACATCAATCAATACCAGAAGAAGCACATCAGCAGAACACATCGAACACAGCATTTCATTCAATATCAGAGTAAGCGCACATTTCAAACAATACTGGCGAAAGCACAGACAGAAGACATACCGAGCACGGCATTTCATTCAACACCAAACTAAGTACACATACAAGGCACAGATTTCAAACACTAGCGGAAGTACACACGCACAACACATCGAACACAGCATTTCGTTCAACACTATTCAAAGCTAAAGCGCACATATTGATCAACATCAGTGGAATCACACGCGCAGCATACATCGAACACACCATTTCAATCAACACCACAGTAAGTACACTTTTCAGTCAACACTAGCTGAAGCACAGACGCAGAAATATCGAACAAACCACTTCATTCATCACCAATTAAGCACAGGTGCACAGCAACACACTCAACACTACGGTCTGAGTTCCACTCTGTATGGCTAGAATGTCATTACGTTTGTTTGAACCCCCCACCGCAACGCAATGGATCTCTTCATATACGTCGTACCCCAGTTTTCTGAATTCATTCGCGAGCAGTTTTCTTACACGATTGTGCCTGGCTAGCCGCAGATCCGATCCTTTCCGGCAGAACCCCAAGACTTGAGACAAAGTTTCATTCTCGTCACAATTTCTGCAACGGGTACCGTCTTGACTTCGACCGGGCATAGCTCGAACAGAAGAACAGTTGGCAGACATTTTGATCCCCTCAATCCATTCGGAGGTAGAAAGACCGGAAGGGTGAACCATATCATTATTTGCATGTGGGACTTCGGCATACATGGACATTCCCTTTCCTTTGGAGGGCAATGCTGACCAAGTATCGAAAGCCTTCTCCCGAAGATGTCTGATTTTATCATTTGAAATCGCATCACCGACCCAAACTAAAGATCTCACCTCCAGGTTTTCCATACAAGTGTCAGTTTCAGCTTCCAAATCTTTAGTGGCAGCGATATAGGGATTATTGCAAAATAGTAACTTTTGGCAAATGTTGTAGTGCTGTAGGAAGGCCTCCCAATTAGCTCTTACAATCCCCAATCCCTTGAATCTCCGAAGGCTATATATTAGCGAGTTTGGAATACCACTTGAAAGGCTTAAGACCTTCTTCACTGCACTTTTTCTTATTTTATCAACACTGTCAAGGAAGTACTTTGGGAGAGTATGTAAAGGTGCGTTCTGAAGCGGATATATTAATTTGGGCCATAAATATTTATTCATATGATGTTCAGCTTTTGATTTGCCTTGAGGAAGTGAGACTTGACTATGTTTTCAACATCTACACTCAACTCTTTCAGAACTTTTGCCTTGTTAAAGACTATTTCACTTGACATTGACACTCCCAGGTATTCAATTTGCCCATCTTCACTTAATGCAGGAAGTACAATTTAATCTGTAACTGACAATGGGGCACTAGATGGGATCCCCGCCTCCAATATTATTACTACAGATTTACTCGGATTAATTTGAAGCCCAATCTCTGCAAACAAAGTCATTGCCTGCAATATTATAATTTTAGCCAATTCCCTCGAATTTGACACGGTTCCAGTGTCATCGGCGAATCTTGCAACGGATATATTGGAAAGATCTTCAGATATTTCAAACCCCAGGGTTTGGGATATATTAGGTTCGGAAAATTCACTCAGAATAAAATCGATGCACAGATTAAATAATGTAGGCGACAAAGGCGCCGCTTGAAATTAGTTGAAATATTCCTTGTTGTAATGGTATACGGTCAGACTTCGAGTGGTTCGACTCTATTTGGGTTTCATTGTTAACCGAAAGTATCTTTATGACATTTCTAAGGGATGACGGTATTTGTGTTGAGTCCAGCACTTTCTTAAGATGATCATAACCAATGTGATCAAAAGCACTAAGTACATCCAAAAATGCAATAACAATGTCCTTTTTCTCCATCTTTGCTTTTCTCAGACAACCGTCCAAAATCAAACTGTTTATTATATGTACCAGGCATTGGAACAAATCCTCTCTGATGTTCGCAAAATTGAATATACGATCGTAATTTCCTATCAAGAACTTTTTCAATAGTACGACGTAGCACTGAGCACGTTGAAATTGGACGCCAGTTATGTGGTAGTTTCGAATCACCTTTCTTATAAATGAGGAGTGTCCTTGCTAATCTAAACGATTTGGGTACGTACCACCATGATTGCATTATCGATGCGATCTTTGCCAAAACCTCACTACACTCCTTGTATTTTAATACTCTCATGAGAACTCTGTCAGAACCCGGGGATGTGTCGATTTTTATGCCATTCATTGCGGTGTTAATTTCATCAACAGTTATTTATTCACAATCTAATTCGGACTGTTGCTGCACAGAGATACCTGGATAGGATGTCCGAATTTTGGAATTTGTAGTAGAGAATTTCTCCGTGAAGTACAATTTTAGGTCATCCATAGGTATCGTACATTTAGTGTCACAGCACCCATTTCAATCGACAGTAGCGGAAGCATACACGATAAACATATCGAACACGTAAAATTTCATTAAACACCAGAGTAAGGACACTTACAAAGCACACTAGCGGAAGCATACACGTTTAACATATCGAACACGTAACATTTCGGCATTAAACACCAGAGTAATCACATTTACAAAGAACAAATTTTAATCAGCACTAACGGAAGCATACACGTTATACATATCGAACACACCATTTCATTAAACACCCTCGTAAGCACATTTGTAAAGGACACATTTAATTCAACACTAGCGGAAGCATACAAGTATGGTACAAGTAGAGTATACAAGTACAAAATGGACAAACCAGCCGACGACGAATTTGTAGTTGAAATTATTCGACAATTGCGTCAGTGTACTCCATTTAAAATTGCAACAAAAAATAATTGTTATTTATCCCGATAGAATTTGTTGAGATTCTCAAT
>JAQFYE010000581.1:0-33051 GCA_034694305.1 Protaphorura glebata
TATATTGTGCACCCGGGAGAGGGGAAAACCGGGTGAAGCCCGTAAAAACCCACGCCACGAAATAGTCGGAAAGGAACCGGGATGGGACTACCAAGCCCGGGGATCGAACCCAGTACCAACAGAATAGAGGACTGGAACACCGACCGCTACGCTGTCTTGGCTCTGGTCACTAAACGTTAATTACGAAATCCCAATTGAGATTTTTGATGCTAGGTACGTATATATGAGAAATATGGAATTCGTTGTACTGATATTTTCGACTCCGCCGTGAGTCCGTTATTGATACAAGTCCGAAACACGAAAATCAAAATGTAAAATACTTAAAGAGACCTTACTTTTTATTAACCAGAATAAAAAAAGCTGTTTCAAAATGCGGACAAAGAAATGTATCTACCGATATGTATTCGCCATATATTCATATGGCCAATATTCAGTATTTATGGCATCAGTTCTTTTGATGTTAAAAGTGATTTACGTGAGTATCATGAATAATAGTAAAATTCATCTGTATGGTTTACACGCATTGGCTATTTGTGTCCATGCTTTCGTTCTAATTTGCCTAATCAAATTTTCTAAAAATTCTGAAATTAACATTGACTTGTTTTACGTTTTACTAATTGGAAGCTTACATTGTCGCCACCAGCTAAAAGTTCATTAAGTAAACTACAAATTTCGCACTTGACTTCTTCAGCGGTGTTCGACGATTCTTTTAAATGTATTCATATTAGAATATATTATTAGGTTTCGTCCATCCACCTTGCGTAACAAACCTTGTAAAAGTTTGTTGACCAAGTTCTACATCACGGGTGGCCGCTAGCGGACAGGGACAGTAAGTCTCGCCTTTTGGATGCCTCCTATGTGTTTTGTTTTTGGATTACAACTTGTCACTTGCTGACAAGTTGTAAATGATTTCTGCATGATTTCTGTGTGCTTTTCATACTGAGGAAATTTTAGAAGACATTTTTACTTTTACCGTAGGGTAATTTGTTTAAACTGTCGCCATCGACTTTCAACCATAATTAGCAATGTCAGAGTCATGACCCAGAAGTGTAGTTAAGTAAAGCAATGCAATGTTGTTAATAAGGACAAGTAGGACAGATAAGTTAACAAATAGGACATATTCCCACACAACATAAAAATGTTGCATTGGACTGTGTCTGTGTGACTGTGCGGACTACAATCCATCCAATCCTATTATGCATAATCGAAATAAAATAATCATAATTTGCATGCATTTCTATCCTATTCCTAACCGTCCACCGTATTATCTACAGAGCATGAGAGAATAATGTATAGGCTTCTATTTCCACGAGTGAGTGTTTATGGCTGTCGCAGTCTCTCAGGTATTTTTGAATATTATCCGTTGTGCAAATGGGTCAGTCATATATGTGACTGTATGTGAAATGTCTTGATGGAATTACTGAGGTAAAAATGGTATACCAGGAAGGGACGTCCCAAAACCTAGGCAATTGTTAACTCGTGAATTGAGAAAAGACAATTTTATTATTTGACAAGGTGCTACCTCAGCATGTGAGGCTCCAATTCGTATAATGAATCATGACATTTTTTTAAATTAGAAAATTATCCTCTTGGAATGAAAAGCCTAAAGGTAGAAAATAAGTTCGGACGAGCAATGTTTGAATGTTTCAGTAAACAGATAACAATTAAACTAAATTTTATTATTTAGTTGAATGATTAAAACCTACCTAATGGTGGCGCTACGAGGGAGCGATAGCTCCTGTCATGGCCCGACCATCTCAAAAATACTTAAAATGACAACCAGATACTCAATCTGTTTCAAGACATCAAATAATTTCGGCCGATTCTCTCTTAAATTGTATGTTTGTAGACGTTATACTCAATACGCATCAGAGATTCCAAAAAATACCGACCCATGGGCTGGTTCAGTATAATGTGTATATCTTATTGTAACAAAAAATTTCGACAATATTTTGTCCCTGGGATCCTATCTCTTTCACCGACTCAACTGATCATAGTTGTCAAAGGTTAATGCAGAGTTAGAATGATGTTTCTTAGTTTGTGGAAGGAATTTCCTTGTGAATAAGCTACACGAGGAGAAGACAGTACTACAAAATGAAGGACTTCATAATGTCATGGGCATGGATATTGAAAGTCATTCTTGAGACTTGGGGAAAAGAGGCTGTGCATTTTAAAGGGATTCGTTGACCCGTGCACAGTCCATCTTCCTACTGCTATTAATTTATCAGAACTCTTTAGTACAGTGAAATATCTTTAATAAATAATACAATTATTTAGCCGGTTAAGCTATTGTTTGCCAACTAAATCTTATTATGGCGGGCAAACGAAATAATATGAATACTAACGAAGCCCAGTCGTCAAAAAAAGCAAGAACGGAAGAACTGCTTGAGAAGGTGAAAGATAAGCTGAAAATGGACGAGGCTAAAGGTTGCAATGCAATAAAAAATATTCATAGAAATTGTTCAACCAACCAAATAAATACTATCAATGTATCCCGACTTGTAATCTAATGAACTATAAATTTATTTGATATAGAATATGTACAGTCCATGGAAGAGAAGTGGAAATCGTTGGAAAGTAAGGAAAAAATTGAGTATTCATTTTGTCCTAAAAATACTTTTCTAGAATTTTTCTGGAATCATTCCGTCTTGAATTTCTATTATCTAAGTATGTGCACTAAGATAGTCTGTACTATTCTCTTGAAATCTAAAAACTTACCAGCTAAATTCTTGTAGGCAATTACGTTTTCAAAGAAACATCGGAAACGAGTCGGATTCTCGCTGAGGAAAATCTTAAAAAAACTAAAGCTGAAAAGAAGCGTGACGTCGCCAGCAGAAAAGTTGAAAAATTTAGACATGATTTTGAAAATGCACGGAGAGTGGAAATAGCAGCAATCGAGGTTGTAAATCAATCTGAAGCCGAAGTTAATGCTGCCAAAGAAAATTACGACGGTGCTTACTCTATTTCATTCTTTCATTTCATAGACATTTAAATCCGAGTGCGGTTTCACTTTTAACATAGTTTCTTTGTGTTCTGCATCAACGTTTGGAAATATAAAATTTTTATATTTATCATAGGTTCGAAAAATGCGGCTGAGAAAAAACTGGATGAAGAAAGAAAAGGTGAATAATTTTGTTTTGAAATTTTTAAAGATGTACACATTTATTTTCACTGTTTAGTTTCGACCCTCTCTACTCTCTACATGAAGTGGTTTGAATATTCTAATGTTCTTCTACCTTTGTTTATTGCAGAGTTCAATACACGACTGGCAAAGGCCAAATCATTCATTACTCGCAGTGAACAGGACTTCAACAAAAATTGTCAAATATTTGAAGATTTGGGTAACTTTTTCCCGGAATAGTATCTACAGAGCCATTTCGACCTTCACTTTGTCATGAAGGATTTTGTGTATAGAACGCGAATTCAGAACGAGTATTAAGTGTAAAATTACAAGTAAACCAGTTCTGTACTTCCCAGACGTCTTGATTCAAATCAATTTTTTTCAGTAATGTGTAATTTCGACAAAAATATTGTTAAGCTGTATGGACACGGAATATAGGTTGGTTCGGAGTAATATTCTGTATACAATCCCCAAATTTTAAAAATTTTGTAAATGTGCTATGTATGTATGTTTGTGATCAATTAGCATACATTAAATGTTTAGTTGGTTCATGAATACCATTAAATTGTGTCTATTTACACACATCATGGTTAAATAAAAACTGTCCAGTTCCCTTGGTAATGGTAATAAATTGTCAACCTTTGTCTGAATAATTTTGTCTTTTTTGAACGAATCACATCTTTTTTTGCACTCAATGCTCAGAATTGCTTAAAGCGTTCAAGATTATCGACTTATATAATGCGCTACTTATCAGGCATATAAATGTTACATCCTGATTGATTTTTGCGGCAGAATTCTTTGTTTCCAATTTACTTCAGCTTTGTCATTAGATTTAGTGAACGAACACTCAAATTCAAGGGTATAAATTCAAGTACAATCTCTGACCGGATCACGGTGACATTGACAAAGCGATAGGGATAAGGACTGACAGATTTGGCAAACCAAAATTTCAGTGCGTTCATTGTATTTTATTCTCAGGATTTCTGTATTCCTGGTGTTTTCATTTTCCCGGACAATGAACTAACCGGAGTCAAGAACCGAATAGTGTTTACTATTGTTTATTTGAACTTTCTGTAGTAGAATTTTGTAAGCTGGTTTGTTTGCAATTTATTTATTATATTTTTACTATATTAATATTGTGACAAGTCGGTCGTTGAAATTTGGCTAAATTAAATGTATGGGTGAGATTATTCCATTTCTTTTATTTTGGTAGCGGTAATGCTCGAGACAAATCAGCACAGAGTCAAATTTTCTCATCGGCTGTAGCTTTAAATTATTACTGTCCTGGATGTGCAGATTTTTTTAAATCTACGTATGGAGTACGTACTTTGCTTTGCCAATAGAAGGAACCTCATATTTCGACCAAACACAAGTCCTGTCCGACGTTGTTAAATCGTAGTTGTTTGGCTAACCATGTACGAACCAGAGTGCCTGCATGGAAGAACGTATTAACTCCAGGGCTAAAGCCCTGGAGTTAGTACGTTCTTCCATGCAGGCAGTTGTACCTATCTTGGCCCATTCGCCTCTCTATCTAACGTCTCATGAATCCGGATAACTTCATCAGGATGAACTGTTGTAAACGAAAGAACATGGTCTGCCATCATATAAGCCGTGCTTGCTTAGTAGAATTTGAAATCTATGCTGATGTGTCCGTATCCCATGGAGGTAAATTGTGCATTGTTGCAAAGGAACTTGATTTACACTTAATTATCTGTATCTGTAAATCATAGACGTACTGAAACTGATCGAGGATAAAAATTCAAATCACAGTTGGAATACGATTCAGTATGGAAGCTGCTAACTGGTATTTCTTGAGATCCGGTTGGTTTAATGACTGGAATAAAATGTCAATCTATTAAATTGCTTCGTAAGAAATAGTAAAGTAGAAACCTAAAAATAGATTCGAAATTGTGATTGCAAATTATCTTTCTTTGTGATTCGGGTACTATTTTCGTTAATAGTTCAATATTTTAACTTTAACATTGAATTAAATCTTACCTTTGGTTTGAGTGATCATTAAATTTTCGGATATCCTGAAATCAATTTTATTCCCGCAGATCAGTGGTATTTCTATGTAGTTTCACTTGCAAATTAATAGAGGCGGGAGTGAAAATGATAAATTATAGTTTTGGAACATTCTTCACATATTTATAATTTATCGTAATGCCGTAACAGAAAAAGTTAAAGTTTAATTTTATAAAAAATTTACAAAAAGTTTCTCCATCCACATATTGATTTGAGTTTTAAAAACGTTGCCTGTGATCAATTACTATTTGTGGGTCGTTCGCAGCCCAATATTTACTTTCAAAACCAATTAATTTCATTTGAAATAAAATGTTGAGGAATCTACAAAAGTGTGAAAGGTCAACGTGACCAGTCGAGGATACCGTGGATTGTGACACGTTTAAAATATCCAGATTCACAATAAAAATAACTTTCAATTTTCAAAAACTCGGTTGCCGTGGCCTAACTAAAATTTGTGGAGAAGATTTCGGATGAATTGGGATGACCGTACGTTCTGAATTGCGCAAACCGAGAACAAAAACACTGACGCTAAAATATCGCACGGTTTGGGTTGTGTGGTTCGTGTTAAAAATATGTGATTATTCTCTGACCTGATGCAAATAATTTTCAAGCTGGTGCATTGTATTGTGTCGAAAATCATGCACGCGTAAACGGAACGTGGTGTGCAGACTCCGGAAGTTCCACAATATGTCGCTTGAACTCGAATTTGTTCACATAATTCAAAGTTTTCTGAGCATGACAAAAAGTAACCACCGGAGTAGTTAACTACGGTTTAGTTGTAGTCATTCAGATATCGAGACTGATCCATTTTTATAAAGAAATGTCTCGAATTTTGTAGTCATGCCCGGTAACATGTAGAATCGACCGTATACTTATGACGATAAAATGGAAAAATAATAAATACATTGTGGTTTTGGAAAACAAGAACAATTTCCAATTACATTATAACATAGGAAATTTTTAAGATAATAAAATCCAAATTATTTTGTCACAGCTAGTCTCTGCACATATACTTCCTTCCCTCATTTATTTTTAGATTTGTTCAGATCTGTTAAGGGCATGAGAGTAAGTGAATTCCATTCTTTCCGCCTCCGGAAATCCACTCACCTAATTTTGTAGGAAGTCGGCCGACGATTTCCAAGATATAAATGTTTTATGTGCTCCGCAATAAATTTTGAGTGTAAAATAAAACCTTTAAAATGATGAACCGTAGCCTACTTTCGCTACATCTGAGGTTTTTAACCCTCGCCTTGGATTTGCATGCAATGTTTTCACTTTTTACTGGATTACTCAAAATGAAAACTGTGTCACTGTGCCTGCGCTGTGTTAATATCCTTACCCAATAAATCCCAAGGAATTTGAGTAATATATGCGGAAAAGGCTGGTGCCTGTTTAGATCATTTTCAGAAATGGGAATTACCCTATGGCCATTACTCTTTTTCTCAGTTTCCAAAAAGCTTACGTTTTCAACCCGTTGGTGACAAACGTGGTTGTTGATGGATTTATTAAAGATAGACTAGGGCGGTGTTACGTACAAACCCAAAGTGCAAAAGTGCAATATTGATACAAGTCATACCATAACTCAGTAAGAGCATGAGGTTTGAGGTTTGAGTAAATGCCAGAAAAATTGGCAATAAAATGGCTCACGCTGGATTTTCTTGAGGAATGAATTTGTAATTCCACCGGTGCGTAGTAGAATAATGGCCATACATTTATAATTATTATCTTTGAATGTGATCTGACTCAACCACATCCACAGCCAACCTGGTTGTCAGCTAAAAATTGCTAGCAACATGAGTGTGAACTGAAGACGGCTTAAAAATAATCTTCATGAATGCTAAAAATACGCGGCGGTATTTTCTGTAAACGGTTCACTTGTCGGGAAACAAATGGGAACGTCTTTATCATGAAAAAAATAACAAATTGCTCAATTCTTAAGTTACCTTTATTTAGAGTGCGAGTAAAAATTACTACACTTTGCACACGAGGTGATAATTAATTGTTAAGGTCATTACTTAAACTGTGCGAAGGTCAGGCAATGACGAGGAATGCATTGAAACGTAAAGTTCATACGAAGGCGTAGTAGCCAAAATGTGGGCGTAATTAATGGAAAAACATAAATAATCCATTTAGCGTGACACAATTTTTAATGTGAGACCGAAATACCACAAATCCAGATTGCATCGCATCGATTGCTCGACTCTTGCCAATCTATGGGCACAAAATTATGCTCAAATGACACACGTTTATATGGGCAACTGTTAATGTATTTCCTACGCACGTTCTTAATAAATCCCGGCGATAGTGACTATTTTTTGAAACAGAAGAAACACGGACAAGTCCTAGCGGACATGTAGAATTACGGCCTAACTGGTCGTACCGACAGGTTTTCTAGTGGATTTTGTCGAAACAGTGGTTTTGGTGCGAATTGCTATTATTACCCACCTGATATCTGAGAACCATATTTTTTTTACTTTTCTTTTTCTTCTTGGAAATCTATCTTAATGAACTTCGACAATTTTTGGAAACAAACTCATCTTTAGAATCGTACAAAATTATGACACAGGCAATAAACTATTTAAATATTTATTTTATAATTAATTTTAAACAATTATTGAGATGGCCAGGAATCAACCAGCAGTAGAATCGGTGTTATAACTCGCTTTTTGTGTTAAAACAAAATTAATATCCTTATTGTACTGAAACTGAACTGTTTGGGCTACGGAACATTGTGACATTAAAAAAATCTCTGACTCTGGCTAATTTGTGTAAATTCTGAGAAATTCTTATACAATTTCTTTGATTGTTGAGTGCGAAATAAAAAATCTGTGCAAAAATTCTGAAATTTCAATAGATGATTGAATTCAGCTACAATTATTTTCGTTTAAATACTACCTATTTTTGAAATAAATTACCTCGACCAGTCATTTCAATTTTTACCTGTTGAAGTGGCTTTAAACATTCCATCTCGAAGCCTTACTATAGGGAATATTTTCATGATCGGAAAAGTTTGGAATTTCAAAACTTTCCGAGTCAATTGCCATGAACGATCTATATCCGGACATTCTATTTTTGTATTTTCAATCAATTATTTGACTGTAGTGTATTTTTCCATAAATCTAAAAATATGTATTATGTATAATCGTCGACTTGGGATTCGAGTGAAAGTAAAGTGCAGTCGAATATTATCGCCTTGATGTTTAAATTTATACTATCAACAACTACGCACTGTAATATAAACAAATGTAGTACAGCTTAGTGGTGATCATAGTCCAAATCCAAATCTGAATCCACCGGAGCCAATTCAAATGTGTTTTGACGTGATTCAATATTATTACGAAGAATGTATTTTTATCTCATCTCTTAAGAGTTTTACATTAAACATGATAATAAATTATCCTTGTCTCCCATTCCCTTGTCGGAGACTTAATTGTATTTACTTGAAAATGTGTGAAAGTAAAATCAGCGATAATATTTTACATAACATCCCCACTCTTTGTGCGAGCGTAACATATATTTGTTTGTGACTTCAGAAACTGAAGGAATCGGTTTTACTTTCGTCATGATTTTATATGGAAGTAATCAAAACGTCGAGACTGTCAGACGACCCTTTTCCCGAAAAATTGGGCCACCCGACAGCACTTTATACGTCAGTCAGCCAATATGTACAACTTTTTATTAGTTTAACAAGGCAAGTGCTTTTCATGTAAAATCAACTCTTCCGAAAGGCAAAATTGGTGCCAGTTTCTTGTCATGAGCACAATTTCCGCTGATTTATTGACAGAAATTTTCATTTCACTTTCAGAAACGTTCAGATGCTTATTCTACTGAAAAGTCCACGAAACTTCTAATATTTGACCTGAAAATAAGGAATCGGAGAAGAATATCATGTAAATACGGAGCGCTTTACGATTAAAAAAGCTTCCTTGTAAAAATAAAATGCCTAAGTAGTCACGCGTATTTCCTTCCTAGCCCTGACCGAAGCGATCGGGAACGGCGGCTTACTTTCTAAAAACCTGAATAAAAAATTCCTTCGATTTTTTTAGCAAATGTGAAAAACCCGAAATATCCGGATCACACTTCCCACAATGTGTTTACACTAATCGTAAGTATTTCTTAAGAGTGCAGACAATGACATTGTTTTTTTTTCCTTTCTACTCCTCCGCCTCGTGGCCACACTTTTATGTCCACAAAATAATGCCACCAAATTTATTCCGTCATGCCCCGCCGAACATGGGCGCGTGAATCAACAAAGTCTTGGAATATCTGGGTGATCCGAATACATAGTTATGTCATGTACAACACATCCATATAATTTATTCCAGGAGGATGGACGACTCGTGTAACATTGTTGTTTTATCAAGAATATTTTTAGAAATCTCGCTAAAAGTTTCTCTTTTGTTTCACAGAAATTACGTAATTCCGACAGATGTTTTATTGTAGTCCATGTCTGATTTCAGGGTATACATTATACACATGGCTCAACCGTTTGGATTTGCATTTTTCCACATCCTTCGTACGTTGCTCTATTATTTAGATCTTTCTTTATCAGGAGCATTTTACTGGTGTTGTAATTCATTGAAATATTAATTATTTATTTTTCTCAGTTGCTTCTAAGGAGTTTTTCTCCAATACGCAGTTTATATGTGAGAAATACCTTCACTAGGCTAAATTTATAACTGGAAAACTAAAACCCGACGTCTTGTAGCGATTTGTGCAATAGACAAATGAGAAATAAATTCACCTTTGTACTTTCCAGTCGAATGATTCGCCCGGATTGACCTTCTGAAAGCAAATCCTATCACAAAATCCATTATCTTAAGAATGCATCTCATATGTGTTCTTTTCGGCGCATTTCATTAAATATCAAGAGCCAACCAATATCATAAATTTTCATTTTACAGACCATCTACTTGTATTGTGTCCAATTGTGTCAGAAAACATTGTACAAGTTCTTGTTAGTTTTAGTTTAGACTCTTGAGTCGTACTCTTGATGTAAATTACTACTACTTTTTCTCCATCTTCCACTTATAAAGCAGTTGAGTTCAATGTCGATGACGCGATTTAACATGGTTTGTCTACATCGGAACAAATTCTTTCCGTCTTTATCTGATCCCAGAAGAGCAGCTTCATCTCTAAAAAAATCTTCATTTAAATGAGTCTTACCTCTGCGCTCTTTGTAAAGAAAATAGAAAATGGGATCATGCCAAGTTCATCCAGGCAATGCGTGCGCTTTTAGCTTAGCTAAGTAGGAAATATTTAGATTGCCTAATTCATCAGAGACTGACTTGAATTCAGATTGGACTTGTACTACAGACTATTGTTCTTCTCTCAAGTTGAAATTTGCAAATTTAATTTTATGGCTCTCAAATTCTTGCAAAAATAAACCTACGCTTATTCTGTACTTCTTGATTCATGGTCGTACGCTTCCGTATATATACATACAAAGAAATTCAATTAACTTGAAATATATTGTGGTTCATAATGAAGTATGATGAAAATAATTTATTGTGGTCCCGGTAAATTATAAAGGTCCCACGCGAATACGGAGTTCACAATTTTACCGACACGACAGGTTTTTAACGTACTTTTCGTCGTTCGATTCTGAATCGTTTTTGCGAATGCCAAAGTCAAAACTCGTCTAAATACAAGTAACACTATGTTCAATTCAAATTTTCATGAACCATTCTGAATAGCCAATTCTCTTGTCCTAAGTACGAAAATAGCCAATTCTCTTGTCCTAAGTACGAATAGAAAATTTTAAATGAATACACGTATAGTCTTTGAAATTAAGATTTTGTCACATTGAGGGACAAACCTAAAGTTTCCAGTGTAATTAATCAGAATTAAAAATGTGAATATCGTCATTCCTGTATGCAATAAAATGTTTTTGGTTTTTGGAATTATCTGGTGCAATGATTTTATGAACATTTTCTCTAGTCGTATAGAGTATCCCCATTTTTAATTAAAATTCACAGTTAGCTTAATGACGGATCTGCCACGGTTCCAACCTGACATTGACGAAAAGTATACAATTAAAAATACCAGCCTACAGGTATGTGAGACCTGGCCTGCCAAAAGACAGTCAAAAGAGACGTCTTACGATTGGTACCACCGGTTTCAGCATGAATTATTAGATTTCTTTATTTTGGTCCTATGTAATTTTAGGATATTTTAAATTTGTATTAAAATTTAAGATATTTTATCTCTTTGGCTTGGCTGACATGTGTTGACCTGTCTACAAGTGACCCCCAGAAGTCGTAAGTCTCCCTTACGGTGAATTACGTAGTGAAAATGATGCTTATGGAATTCCCTGAAATTTCAATATGTAAAACACAAACTATTTCCGAATGACTCTAAAATATTCAAAGAAATTCGACAGAATATTCGTCACGAATGAACTGAAGACAATCTATTGAAGCATCACTGGGTTAGAATGATGTTCTTCGTACTCTCTCCCCAGGGAAAAATCTGTACATATATTAATTTTTATTTTTAACTATTTAATAAATAAATAATTGACCCCGTGGGTGTCGCAATAATAGCGTCTTGTAATCCAATCCAATTCAATTTTTTCCAGAAATCTGTCCAGAAATGCCTGGTTTTCCTCACTAACAGAACTGGAGAATCTCGACCCAATTTCTTTGAACAATTTATTTAGAAAACTGAACTCAATTAATCTGACTGGGATATCGGAACAAATCTAGAAATGGGGAACATTGGCCAGATGTAACGCATCGTGTAATTTAACTGACGATCACTGTCCACGTTAAATATAATTCCATAAGTGCAGTCGGACAGTACATAATAATTAGATTTTCTCCGAATATCCATTTCTGAAGTATGGCAAAATTACACATTGTGCGATTTTTGGCATTTCGGATCGATGAAATAATTTATAGACAGTTGAATAATGTTCAAATAAATAAAGACATGCTTCAAAAACTTGCCACTTTTCTTAACATTCGACCAATTCTGAAGCCAAATGCATATCATAATATTGATTCAATATCTATCGCGATTCGGGAAAGACTAATCGAAGTCGCAGACAAGTTCTTAAATCGCCGCCGATCTCGTTGAAGAATGTGGGAACGGTCTCGCCCTAAAAAATATTCCGCCAACGAATGGACATATCGGACACTACATGTTAAAGGCGCAAATTTTGAGATATATTGATTTATTGAAGTTGATTTTTCATTAGAAAATTAAATACCTTTTATTAATTTGAAATGAAACGCAAAGTTAACTTTTGTCAAAATGACCTAACGATACCTTATTATTCAATAAGCCAGAAATAGTAATATCGTCGGATTAGGGAAATTTTATTCTGATTCTTAATCTATTCCACAAACCACCGCTTATCCATATCCGGGCGAAACGGAAAAATAATCCAAAACCAGGATCTCAAAATTGCCTCAAATTGTTTGAGATTAATGATATTCTGCTGACAAATCCGGCGATTGTTTCACCAAGCACTTCCACTTTCAGTTAAGATCCGCCTACTCATCTCACCTACTTACACCGCGACGTCTTCCTAAAATCGTCGTCCACAGAGTCCTATGATCTACCTTACTGCGTAAGTCTGGGATTAGGATAGGCAGTCAGTCAAGTCAGTCTAGGTCAGGGATTGTTGGATGGAATAAATAATGATCCTCCAAATAGATAATGCTATTTGTCCTCAATTAGTCAACGCATATAATTTATATCTCTCTTAATCACTTGGAGCTTGATCCCCTGGCACAAGGAATTCTCATCGGATTAAATTCCTCGTACCCATACCAAAAAATTCCAACTCTCTGTATTCCGTTTCTGAACACCTTTTAGAAAAGTGGGTCTGGCCTCCGGTCTAATTCTATCAATTGTCATTCCAATTTGTTTCTGTATAAGGAAACTTCTTCTCATGTCAAATTCGGAGGAAGGTCATATTGAGGGTTCGCAGTTTTAGTGTCCAGGTCAGAAATATGAAGATTTCGTCGTATTCCCTGACGACTGATTATTAATACACGTTTAATTAAGTTCTGGACAGAGTTTGACTGAAATAAAGGTCGAGGTTGAAATTATATTCAAAAACTACTCCCTAATAAATTATTCTGGCAACAAATCGGTACCTCCAAGCTTAATGTTTGAGTCGGCCTGATTTTTACGAGGAACGTGCTTTCCTTGTGATTCGACGAAGACACAATGTACTACAAATTGTGAAATATAATGGGCCGGTAGAATAATTTACAGGCTTAATGTTGTTTTTCTTCTACACTTCTTGTACGTGACATCTAAAATAAAAACTACCATTCAATTCACGGCTCAAGTGTTTTAGGAATGAGGCCTTCCCAACAATTGAATTGAATGTAAAAAGATAAAGGAATATAAGAAAGACCTGGTTCAGTCAGTGAACTTTAGCCCTTGCCAAACATTCCAATCCTTAACGAACCATGGATTGCAAACCGCTGGAGCTTAAGCTTTTCGCCATGAACAGTTTTCTATTTCTGAGCTTTCGTGTTAGAAATTCTCGGTGTGTGACCAAATGCACGTGCCAATGTTTATAGTTGAAAGTTGTAGAACCGACTCCAATGCGAGACGTTTAAAATAGAGATTCTCATTTAATTAATCACGAATCTCTCTTTATTTTTCCCCAAAACAACGACAAATACTACGTGGATGACAGAAAACTGTTCAATGTTTCCAAGGAATTACGACATTTCAACCCAAGAAACGCATGGAGAGACGGACATAAAAATTTAGCAGACGAAGCTTTCACTTTCAAACTATTTCTTCTATTGCGTAACGACTCATTTTATTTCTCACAGATGTGTGACCCCAAAATCACAACGAGTACAAGGGAAAATTTCACATAAATTTGTATGGTCTAGTACGTGTGGATAAAACTACAACGGGGATTAACTACAAGAATTTTAATTTGTACATACAAATCCAATCCAGATTTTGGCTAAACTTGTGCAGATTTGGCAAACTCAGACCATAAATCTAGTTGGCCTTGGAAATCAAGAAATTACTGGGATATTGCATTAACACTACTTATCTTAACCGTTCCGTTCAAAATCCTATTAAAACCTTAAATAGTTCGTATTATTCTACTTTTTTTTAAGTATCTGGATAACCTCAATCCAGAAATCCAAGAAAGATACAGCTGAGGACCCACTTGGATTTTTATTTGAACGTAAATGCGTCTAAATATTTGACTTTACAATTTTAAATGAGTTTATATACACAGGTCTTTGGTAATCGTAATTTTTTTATTTGTCCACACCATAAAATTAAATATGTTTCTGGGTCAAAATAAGAATTGGGGATGAGGAGATGAAGGTACATATTGTGATGGTACATGGAGATATTGCACGGTGGCTTAACACAGAGATATATTTTTTGGTATGTTTGTATTCATTAAATTAATTATTAATCACAACTAACTAATTTACAATTATAATTACAATTAAAAGCTTGATGAGTAATTAAGGTTTCTCCTCTATTGGGGAATTGCAGGGTATTTGATACAAAACATAGAACTGGGGGACATAGGTTTGGCCAAAATTATATATGTTACAGATGTATTTTAGTTTTTTTTTGGTGGGAGGGGGTTAGTTGATATTTTGAAGACAATAGAACGATATTCACACATATAATAAAACATTTTTTTCTCTCCTAAATTCTAGTTAAATATTTATTTAATTAAATAAAACGAAGTAAAGCTCAGGTTAGAGTGCGGGTACAATTGTGTAAAATTTAGTGGTTTGTTTTAATGTACTATTTTGTTTCAGTTTTGTGCATTTGATTGACTTGTTAATTTATTCTGAATTTGACAGATCTGAATTTGATGAATGTTCCGAGGAATCCTTTCGGGTCAATTTCTTGAAACAGAATTCTTCTGTTTTTGCATTTTCAATCGCATTTTTGTCTTTGACGAAATGAACGAACAATCTTTGGTATCCATTATAGTCAACCAAGCCAAGGCCTGAAATAATAATAAAACCAGATGTGATTTCAGTTTCATATTTTCACAAGTGTGAGTGCATGGTCAGGTTATATTTTCTTTGCGTATATCTACGTATTAGATTTCTAGATTTTAGACGCAGCCACTGACAGCTCACCCAGTGAAGTTCAAATGTACACATACAAATGAAAACATTGTGGCTGATGTATGAGGTGTAATGTAATATTGAATGGCAAGAAATGCCAAGTGCGAAAGATGATAGTTTTATTGCGGGGGTTTGGCTTTCAATTGGGAATTTTGTCTCGTGTGTGGCACACGCACTCTTGGCATAAATAATTTAGAAATAGAATAGACTGCTAGAAGCTAGAGCGTTAGAATTCTAGAAGGAAACTTAAATTTAAACCAACCATGTGGGTCGTTACACTTGATCCATCGTTGGAGTTCCTCTTCATTATAATCTTGACCCATTCTTTGAAAAATGAGGGGAATCAAGCGAGTCTCTAGTAATTCCAATCCTTGGCCAACGGCTGATGTTCTTCTGAATATGTGTCTCATGACTACAAGGATGAATGGAAGGTCACAATTGTCATTCATCGAAATTAATCAAATCCATATCAAAATCAAATCAATTCTTTACCGTCAAATTTATTCTCAAGGATGAACTCTGCTGGGACCACCTAGTTGAAAGAAAAATGTCTATAAGATTCTTAAGGACTTCTAAAGATAGTAATTTAAAATTGAAGAATTTAAAAAAAAAAATTAAAAAAGTTTCTAATTTGTTCGGGGCGGGTTTAGAAAAATTACCGATTCAGCAACTGATGACCGACGTGTGTACTGGTCACCAAAATAAGAAGTTTCACTGGCTCTCCTCATATTTCTTTTAGCTCCAAGGAAATGATGGAAAACCAAATTATTTTTTTCTTCAAATTCCCGAAGTCGTGTGGGGAAAAGAGTCGCCTTAGGCTCATCCTCCATCTCAAGCTAATTAAGAATTTAAATCGTTGAATTTAAATATATTGCTGATAATATTTAATTCGCGTTAATTTTAAAAGTGTCAAGTGCAGTTTGAATTAATTTGCGGTATAAATTAATAAAGTATGTAGTTTGCGACATGCATTCTGTTTATTTTGTAAGCAGGAGAAATTACTGTTTAAATTTCATTTTATTTTCTGAAATGTTTAATTATTTAGAGAATCACCCGTGCAAAATTGCTTATAGCTATTAATTTTTAAATTTTCAAGAAAAGCATATTTGTTGAATTATTTTGGATTAAATTTTTGGATTATTTTTTTAAAAAAAGCAAGAATAGAAAGATTTGATTGATTGTTTAAAAATTAATTTTTACCGATTCAGAAGACATGTTGACGATTAGCTACGCTGTACACTGGAACTCAACTAGGAAACACAGTGTACAAAAATATTTCAAAACCGGGGCTTTTTACGTCCTATGACTAAAGATCTTTTGCTTACCGGTGAAGGTCTTTGTTTACTTTTATTTCCTTAGTAGTTCCTACTAAGAGGTTTTTGAAGCGTGTACTGGATTTTAAGTAGAACACGACGGAGTTAAAAAGAAGTCGAAGACTAGACCAATAGATTTACTTTGTAAAGTGACAAGTGTGTAAACTCAACACCTAGGACTTGTCTCAAGTTCTAAGAGTTCTTTAGAAATTTTCTGAAAGAAATCTCTGAGTTAACTGAGACGCTATCGATGGGACCGAAGTCTTTTATACTTTTTAAGTCCAAACCTATCCAGGCCTGATTGGACACTTTTTGCGAAGTTTTATTTAGCAGAGAAAGGTATTTAATGTGTGCGAAATGCAAATGGTATGGCATACCATGATATGTTCGGCATCGGCTTGCCATTTTTCCCCGCCTGCCCTACCAAACCCTATCTTGGATTGCGAAAAAAAAACATAAATTTTTTGGCTTCTTCTCTGTCCTCGCCCATAGCCTAATGTTTCAGCTGACGCCAGGCCGGGCACGGGCATCGGGCAATGCGGTTGAAACTGGCATTGTGTTAAGTAAAAACAAATTTAAATGTAAGCAAAAGACTTTTTTTCTTCTATATAAATTTTTCACCAACGTCTGCGTCTGGCTCTGAATTTTTCTTACACACTCAGCAAAGCAAAATTTTCTGCGAAGAAGGAAAACGGAACAACGGAAATGGCTTGCCCCCGGCACACATACTTTTTACGGATCTGGAATAATTTTTAATTTTTGAAAACAAGGAAACAAAGTAAAAAACAGTCATCACTCCGATTTGGATTCCTTTAAAGGAAATCCTTCACGCTTATTGAGCCACACGAAATTTTCCATTCATAAAAATACGTTACATTTTCCCGATAAACATCAAGTGCGTTGCGTAATCTGTCCGGGTCGGGGATGGAACTCAAGCTGAAAATATTTTTTACAAAACAAAAATGTCAGTTTGCCTTGAACTGACAATTATTCAGTTGACATTGCATTGCCGGGATATTTTATCACACCGCATCTAATCCGAATGTCTCATTCCAGTGTGTATAATTGTACACATACGCTTGATTATAAATAAACCATTCTGTCCGGGCTCCTGTCGGGACTCTTGGTCGTCGTCGTTTCAGTTTGTTATTCACTCACTAATCCCTGGCGTCTTAACGAAATTGATAGAGCGAAAGATACTGGAGAAACTTGTTCAAAAGATCAAATCTGTCCAAGTGCGTAGGATACCGATTTTAACCCGTATACAAGGTGGTTCAAAATTCTTCGTCCCTTGAGAGCTGAGCTGCAGGAGGCCAGAAAAATGTATGTTTAGGAGACCCTTAAGCGCCTCAAAACTTGGTCAGCAGTCCGCATTTATTTTGTGGAGAATGAGCGGGCTCTACAAATAGTTTAGCCAACGTTTACCGCACCGCGCTAGATTGACACCATGGCTTCTGAAATTATGAACTTCAAATTAAAGGATTCATTTGAATTTTTATATGTTGCAGTCCTTGGCATCCCTGAACAACTTTTGTGAAGGTCCTACACCCAAAAGTCTAACCGTTCGGCCGCTACAAATACACTGTTGGGCATAGGCGATGACGTAGAGTGAAAGGCAAAGTGAAAGTCATTGCATGCCATCAAACATGCAAACAGTGTATTTCTAGCGGCCAAACGGTTAGACTTTTGGGGGTAGGACCTCCACAAAAGTTGTTCAGGATGCCAAGGACTACAACATAAAAAAATACTAACGAATTCCAACGGCGTTTATTATTCAGAAAAATTTCAAGGGATGCCTTTGGAATGCTTTCTGAAATCCTCCAACTTGGGTAAAGGAAGTGGACTAGTAGGCATGAACCACCCTATACATACTTTGTTTTTCACCACTTGTAACTTATGCATACTTTTAATTCAACAAATATGTAAAGATTGTAAGCCAGATGGCTAAGTAAGATCGTAAGAATTGTTGACATTGACATTTATGGGGAGCGACAGAAGTTTGAACAGAAAAGGGAAATTTTCCTCTCTATGCGGGTTAAAGGTGTCAAATTCAATTAACGCGCAGAATAAATTTAAAATGCTACAAACAGAATAGCTTGTTTCAAATTCCAAAGTATTTTGCGAATAATTTATGGCGACTTACTTCATTAATCGCGGAGCAAATTAAGGAGACTACTAACGAGGCAAGGCACACTTCATGTCAACGCCCCCGGTCGTTTACCTGCGTCGCGAGCGAACAAGTACAAAAAAAAGTCTAAAGACAAAATTTGTTGTGTGTTGTTCGTGGGCAGAAATATCCAGAAATCGTATTCTTGTACAAAATTCGTCTACTTCAACTTCTACTTTCAGTTTCTATGTTAAGACGTAGAACGAAAGAAAAATTCATAGTGAGGTCAGGCACAAATGTCAAAACACGGAAGGAACACTTGTTCTGAATATGTCTTTTTCGTCTACCAACGAACAAATCTGTTGTCAAAAAAATCTTTATGGATGGTTGACTACAAATTTTGGTTAGTACGGGAAATGTTCATACTAGTGTGTATCGTATCCAAATTAATGGTTTCTTGTCAATGCAATGTAGTCCACGACATTAACGTAGTTGATAGTTATCGTGGTATTTACTATGCTTGACAAATCAGGCTCAGAAAAATTGTTTGTTTTGTCATTTTTACCCCCATGTCTCATTCGTAAAATATTTCTGTTTTCGAATTCCGTTCGGAATTTTGTGACTTGGGGCAGAGGTCACCACAAAAATTTCTTCCTGGTTCTTGTTCTCGTTTTCATCCGAGGTGGGAAAGTAGGACCACGGTGTGACTGCCTACATTTTTGTTGTATTGTGTAGGACGTTTGAGAAATGAGTCTAGCCAATAGTCAAGAAGTTAACTAGTGTCGTCCTGACTCAATTGTGTGTGACAAGAACTCTTCTTTTTTTATTTTGAGTAAAAAACACGGAATCTGCGTCACAAGACGGCAGTTCAGAGTGAAAGTGTTATGAAGGCTATTTAGGGATAACGGGATTCCAAATTTATTTCATTCCATTCCATAGGATTTGCTGCGGTGTGAATATGTGATTTGGCCTGATCACGACCTGACTACACTGTCTAATGTCTCCAAACATTTTTCAAACACCACAAACACCAACATGCTTCACGTAATTAGATTAGACATAAATGTTACACCAGCAAGTTATACGAGTTTTTTGATTACGAGGAATTGGGCTTCGGGATTCGCATGGACGCCTTCCACATGACTCTAATGAGGAAATGTTCCAAACGTTCATAAATAATCCAAAAATAGAGCAAATGTGTTCAAAATGTAATTCAAAGTCTGTGTCTCTCTCACGAGGGAAGAACTGTATTTTTTACGCAAGAAAACTCACATTTATTTAAAAATTGACCCCAGAGGTCATATTTACCTAAAAATTGACCCCTGGCGTCACATTTTTTGTTTATTGTTAAAAGTTTTAGAAAGAAACCATATTTGCGTTCCAGGCGTACTCAATTGCATATTTCCACAAATATTAAATAGCTAGTAATGACGAATCGGAAATCTAGCGCGCCGTTGCATGGCGAGTTTGGACTGGCGATATCTGGTGATTGTTTCAAAGAGGTTTCTCTCCACTGAAATTTTCCCCTACTACTAGGGGTACCCACCATAGGCAATTTAATGCAATGCATTTCAATAAAATATCCGTCATTGTCTGACCTTGTCTCACGGTGGATATCGATTTGTACGCATATTTAGTGAGGAATCCGATATCCTGCATAATTGTGGCCAGTAAAAGCGACCGATTCTGAGCTTTTCAGACCGATATGATTTTTTACATGCAAAGTGGTTTCCTTGTGTTCACGAGCGCGCATGTTAATGCAAATGCAAACCCGATATTTTATTAAAATCGCACAATTACATAAGCGTGTGTGTCTAATAAGCGTCAATCTTGATTAATCCCAAAGACATAATCATATACAAATTCAACTGATGCAAGAGCGAAGGTACTAAAATTGATAACTTATCGTCCGATACAGTTGGCACCCTAGACTAGGCCCTGGCGCCTTTTCTTTGTAAAAATTCAATGTCAACCCCATTATTGTATAAAAAACCTAGTCGAAGTAGATCCTTAAGTTTAAAAATAGGTGAACTATGGTCGTAATTAAATTTGAAGTTTGAGGATGTTTTACAGGAGATATGGTTGGCAATTAAATTCTTTTCTTCTTTGGTGAATACACGGGTTGCAGATTCCGGATTGCGGAGGAAGAGGAAGGAATTATTTTTTTCTTGTTTTCTAGTTCTAGGAGTGCAGAATTCAAGGTCAAGGTGGACTTGGTTGGTTCTCCTGTAAAAGAATTCTTTGGTCGGAGGACAAAACCTTTTGTTCCTTTGTCGGGGTTGACAATGAGACAGATAAATTATTGCACTCAAGATGTGAAGCGGAATTATTCTCATCAAGCAGTCTGCGGGTCTGGGCTGAGATTTACAAATAGGAAAGTGCACTCAAGGGTGAAAACCTTAAGTCTTAAGAATTCCAAGTCGGAAGAATGTAAAATGGAAAAGACCAGGAGCAGGAAGCTTCACTTAACGAGGAGCGTCTAAGGGCAGATAATCACAAACCATAGTGATTTAATTTCATCTCGGATATATTTTCACTTAAATTAAGATCACCAATCCCATTTAAACTTTTATTTACAAAAACGCATTTTTTGTGAAATTTTAAAAATTGCAAAGGTGATCAAACTAAGTTTTTGAATGATAGTAAATTTAATTATGGGTTAATTTTGGTTATTTAAGGACCAATGTACACGTAAATAAGTTTCGTCAGAAATAGATACGGGCTGCGGCCCAAAACTGCAAATTCTGATCTGGCTAGAAAAGTTGAAGTATGAATTCCAATTTTTTCAATGAGAATTCAAGTTGGGGAACAGTGTGATTTCCTGCGATATCCGCCCGGAGTCCCCCCTCGTTAGTTTTTTAATGGACGTACAAGCTTTCATGTAGGAAGTGCTAAAACAATACGAATCTGAGTACACATGTGGCTGTAAAATGGTTTGAAGGACGCCCGAAAAATCTCCCGGGAAAATCGCCGAGGTCTTCCGATGACGGTGTTTTTTTCGTATGACATGGTTCTAATGAATGACAATGAGCTGACTAGTTGCCTTCAGCACGGATTTCTTCGAGGATAAGGAGCAAAATACTTTACTTTCAGAATCAAATACGTACATAAAAAGATGGCATTGTTTCGTGAGAAGAGGCGGAAAATCTGCTTATTATCCGGACGACACGACACCCTGACATATCGTCTCCACCTCCAAATTATCAGCAAGGTCCACATAGATAATGAGCACCAGTACAATTGAATAGCACGCAGAACCTAAATATTACAATACAAGTACATAGTGTTTAAAGATCAGATTGACCTAGAACTTTCAAGATTAGCAACACAAGTGTCCTTGTCATATATATGAAACATTGTCTTACATTCTAAACACTTGCCGATTTAAACTTATCCGATGATTGGCAAAATATTGAATATTTCTGGACTTTGGGTTCTGAACTAATAAAATTGTAGGCTAAGAATAACATCCGCCCGTTTTACTAATCACGGATGAGTTTGCATTTAGGTTATAGGTTATTGCTCTGATTTTGTGATGATGGGTGATGCGGAAAGTGTGACATTTCTCCTGTTAGGATTTATGAGTGCGAAGATCTTCGACAAGGACGAACGTTTGACCGATATGATATGACAGTTGATTATAAACAGGGCTCGGGAAGTGTGGTGCTCAATACATTCGGACAGATCATTCTCGAAATACAGAACATACATACTAGCGGGGAAATACTTTCAGGCTTTCAGGTAAATATGTAAATGTTTATATTTGTGCACGTTCGTTCGTTTTGGCGAGGGTGGTCCAGGAATAACTTACCCGCGTAACATAGAAGGTAGAAAATACTTGGTTGATACACCTTTAGCATTCGTGGCTCACGCCGTATATGGCCAATTAGCGATGCGCATTTTCAAAATGTGTTCGATCTTTTTAGTTTTACTCAAATTTTAAAAAACAGACATGTTTCCATATGGTTTCCTTCTTCTGAACAATATTCCTGCTCAAAGTTCACTCTCGTACCTTTCCAAAGAAATCGCTTGAGCGTGGCAAGCTAAATAAACTTTCGTTGCGATGTCACATTTATTGCTTTAGTTAAAACTAAGTCTAATTTTGTCATGACCATAATTTCACGGATAACTAACGTCAATTCTAACTGCAAACGGAAAATGTCTCAGAATTTTGTACCGATAGATATAAAGCATACATAGCATATATTCTTTTTGATTCTGTCATAATAAAATGCATTTTGAGACTTTCACCGCATTTCACCTCAGAGGCTACGACGAGGAGGCCTGTGTTATTCCACACTGTTTCCGTTACCGTTTTTTTCTTACTATTTTACTTAAATTTCGTGCCAATTTTAAATGTTTCTTTTTGAAAACGTGGACCAGTGAACTTTGAACAGGGTGAAGGCTGAGAAGGAAGAAACCAAGCATAATATTTTCTTTTCAAATTTTGAGTAGAGCTGGAACCTCTCGCGGGTAGATTTTAGAAATTCGTCTAGTAAATCCAGCCGTGCTTTGGCATCTGCTAATGTTACTCAAGGACGATATAAAAGTTTATATGACAAAGAGTTTCTGCGTTTCATCTTGCAACACCACTCGGGTGTAAACAGGAACACGAATCCTTAAAATTTGGGCAATTTAGACAGTCCAGTGTATACCAGTCGTAATGTTACAATTAAAAATTATTTTCGACAAAAATCTACGAACTTTTTAGTTAATGTAAACTTAACGCTCATATTCTATTATTCATGCATACGTAATATCGACCAATACTTTAAGGAAATATTATTCGCATGTCTTTCTTAGGTCTACGTACAAATCGTTTACGACATTAGAAGAAAGTCTTCATGAATTGGAACATATACAAATGTTTAACCAGCTAAATGTTTGCTTTTCAACATTTTAGATTGGTGTAAGACGCAGAAAAACAAGATAATAATTTTGTCAACGCTATAAATTGTGTTGGTCAGGTGTCTTGTCTGATATGTCGTAAGAAAATTTGGCTCAAGTTTAACTGCGTCGAGTAAGTAAATCCTACGTATTAAAAGTTGCGAGGGTCACGGACATTGATTTTGGAATTATGTATTATGAGTGAAAACAGTCACGAGAGTCGACATGAAATGACAGTCCAAGTAGCGACTAATTTTAGCCTAATTTCACTTTTTCTTATTTCTTGATTTAGAACGACGATAAAGTCACGTTTGCCTGTTTTATGCATCTGAGATACACCCTCGTATCTTTTTGATTTCATTTTCAATGCCGGAAATAACTCCAAAGTTCCTTCAAAGACAACTTTCAAATGACCTTTACATTGCCCACGTTTACTTGTTTGTTCATTTTACTTGATTTAATTTGTTTAACTTTGGATCTAATGAATAGACACAGCTGTTGCTTTCCTCTGTAGTGCCGCTGGTTTAATTTGTTGTTTTATATCAATTCCTCGTGACATTTGATTGAACACGGCCGATAGTAAGTACAGGGCGCGTCAAAATGATGTCATCAAACCGATTCGGATGCAGTTTATTCTAAACTAAAATTTAGTGTACAGATTGAGAAGCATTACAAGCATTCAAACATTATTTTTCTCAAAATTAACACTCTCGAAAACATAGACATCATTTTGACGAAACCCTATAAAAATATATTGAAAGCCTCGAGTGTTCGAGAGAATCGCAGAAGTTCTAACTTTGTTGACTTGCATCTTGAAAGTTGAAGTTCGCCGGTATGAATGCACAATACGAATGCCAGAAAAACAAGTCTGGGCGGTTTTTTGAAAAGAGCGGACCGAATTCACATTCACACTCGTCTTTTTCGTCGTCATAGATCATACATCTGCTTCATATTAAAAGTACTGTGGAAAAATAAGAGAAAAATGTTGAGTTATTCACATTACTCTACAAATGTCTAAATATTTGTCAAAATGTGATAATTTGAAATTATTTATTCGCCAAGAGACTGCGGACCACAGTCGGAGAAAAAATCCCTGACATTAACCTGACCTAGGTAGGGCGTTCTATGTTCGTCTAGATTTTAGTTTTTTTGTAAAGTACGTGATAGGTGGGTTGGGCATTTTGCCCAAGAAAATTGCTTGTAATGGGCCGTAGCGTTTGGGATATTTGAAGGCAGGTGCAGGAAGGATTGGGATTTTTCACTTTCTTCCTCAACGTAAAAAATGGTGTAGCGCAGTGTGTCAACAGACTCATCATAACCGAAATCGGGTAGAACTTGTAGAATATTTATGATTCTTTTTACTCATGTCCCGTAGTACCACCATTTATTATTAGTAATGTTGAAAAATGTGCATAAACAGAAGAGTGTCGAGTGTGGAATGAAAGTTATGAACGGAAAGCTGTCAAACTCCGAATTCCTTCAAATCAATGGAACCACTTTGGTAAAGTGCATTGCCAGCTTCTCAAATACTTAAACGAAATTTAACAACCCGATTTTACGAATGTCAATGCCTCACCTCATAGTGACACCGACTTAAGTATGTACTTCTCACAGAAATTACTTTTTGGAATTCCATTCGCATCCTCTTCTACTTTGAATATGAGAGCATTCACATTAACTCAGTTCGGAAACCTCAATGTTATGTTTGGATTCCAGTCCTGCATTTTCAGGTCAAACAGTTTTGCTAATCTCATTTTTGGCATTTTGAGACAACCAACCGCTAGATGGACTATTTTGAAGATCGAATCAGTTCACATCAATGAAGTAAGCTCTTCGAATCCGCTGAATTTGTGAGAGCGCTGAGAAGCTGAGATCCTAGGCTCAAATGCGCGTACTTGCATAAAATTATGTTGTGAAAACTTGAAATTGCTGTTATGGGTTTAAGCGAACGCTATTGCAATTACCTTCTACTCTAATTGGTTTATTATATCGTCCGTGAAAACTACAAAAATTATTATGTTGTAAATGCCGAGTTTTAAGCCATTAATTTTTCCCAATCTTGAAATTGAAGGACCCAGAGATTTGGTATATTATTATAGTATATAACTATAATAATATTATATATTATATAGTTATAACTATATAATAGTATATAATAGTTATAACTATATAATAGTTATAACTATATAATAGTTATATACTATAATAATATACCAAATCTCTGGAAGGACCTATAATTTATTTCACATGATAGAGGAAATTCTCTAAAATATATAATGGACGTGGCGAAAACACAAATAAAATAGAATAACGAATAAATCGTGATGAATTTTGGGGTACCTCCTTAACAATAGAAGAGAAAGTGTCCGCATAACACAGGTGTCCGCACGAAGAGGTTTACCTAGAAATATGCAAGTGATCTCCGCACGTACTCATAACACATTTGTACACTTCCTTGTGCCACCGAAGTTCATTCACTCCTTTATATCTATGAGACCAAATATTTTGTGTGATTTAGTACCAACAAATCATTGGAGAAAATATTCAAGATTTGTGAAGACTGCACTCAACAATGTTCATTGGTTGACGTGAGTTTTGATCTTGAAGATTTATGGTGAACCCGGTAAAATCGCAATGCCAATTGAGTAGGACACTAGGGATGACTGGGTTAGAGATGAAGAGGAATGGACCAAATGATCACTTAAGAAAATGACAAATGTGAAAGACAGTTGTCGTCAATTCATTTTTGGATCATAGCCATTACATACTCTACGTGTTTGAAAGGCCGCTTTTTAGTTAGCTGTTCTCAGGTAATGGTTTTACTGTGGTGGTGGTGGCACGTTCAGAGTTATTTATCACCTTCAAATAAGGTTAAGTCATATTTGTTTTGTCAAAAATAAATTAACGCAAATTTACTGGGAGGTGGCTACAATAAGTAGGCAATTAATTTTACATTCGGAACAGCACAGTAATGTTAGTCCATATTTCACTATTTTAAACAACTGGAGAGTTTTGGCGTTCGAAAGTTATACTCTCTATAGTTTTAACCTGAAACTGAAAGTTAATAAAATATTTATAAAGTACTTTCTCTTATTCGTCCGCAGGTCATGGAGTAGGAAGCTTGGTTTGCAATGGACTGCATTTAATGACACCCCAGATAAACTGATTCCTGCCCCCAATTAATATTGAATATGTCCCCTCATTACTTTTGCCCTTAACGATACTTAAGTAGCCCCCAAAAACAAATTGAAATTAGCCCTCATTAAATGGTTTATGTCCCCCAAATATACGCATTCCCTTTTTGACACGTTTGTTCCAAATCCATTTAATAATCAAAGCATTTAATAGGGTGTAAATTCAATTATCTTTTGGGGACTACTTTAGTATCGCTAGGGGCAAAAGTAAGGATGGTGCATATTCAATATTAATTAGTTGCAGGAATTTATCTAGGGGCCGAGTAATAATATCTCTTAATTTTTCATCATTCACAAAAAGCAAGAAATATGTTTTACACTTCAAGGCGAAACTTTCCTTAAAATGTCTGTCTTAACCTTCCGTTCAATATTCTTCAGTGCACTGCAGTTGCAGTGCTAGAAAATCCACTCATACCATACGTTTTTTCAGAGCATAGACGATTTAGACCATTACAAATGTGTCAAGTGATGGTTTCGGTTATGATTTCATTCCCAACTCTGTAATCCGTCGACGGTATCGTGAAATTACACGAACCCGAAATTTTTCCTACAAAATTTGATATTCACCATGAAGGGATGAGCACACACTCGCAGTGCTCGTTAAACTATTGACGAATATCGAGAGACACGTACTTGAAGTTTTTGACACGATTTTTGAAATCGTAAAGAGGAAAACCATTCCGGGCTTTTCAGTATGCATAAATAGTTAGGAAGAAACAAAAATTGGTCAAAATTATTTGCAGTGAATATGGTTTGGTTTGAGTAAAATATTTTACTCAGAAATAACGGACTAATTAATTTTCAGTTTCGAATATCTGAGATCTATTTTTAGATGGCGGGAATTGTTTTCGCCTAACACAGTCTACGCAGTGAAGTTTTTCCACACACGCCAGAATTTGAATTGGGAAAAAATCATTATAGCCATATCGACAGTAGTATTTATTTGAGACTCTAGACTTTTTTTTAAATAAATGATTCCATGTGTCCCAAATTAGACAGACAGAATGTGCTATACAAACTTAGACTGTCGCAATGTTATGTCATTTATGTTCATTGGCATGATTATTCAATACGACTCCAGGCTGGCAGTGGAATGCCAGTAGTATGAGCTATCAGATCCACGCGCCTGACTTGAGGGCGGATCGCGGTTTTGAAGCCAAATTCATAATTTCGTCCAAGAAAAACAATCTTGATCTTGAGATTGCAATTGAGGATGACTGTGTGGTGACTTTGATACTGTCACACATACATTTGACACTCACTGGGTGAAGGGTAAATCAAGTTGCGGACAAATTAATCCACTTTCTTCCCATAAAACGCACACACAAGGCTCGACGTGTGTATTTTAAGATACAATAATGCCATAAATCTTCCTATGACAGTATTACGACGAATAAGAGTGAAATCGTAATTATAAATAGTTACTTCTGATAGGCCATGGACCATCTCTTAAGGTCTTCGTCTCGGTGACTTTTCATTTGACTTTAATACAAGAGCTAGTCTTTGACCTCATGAGACGAAGAATCTCAAATCGAAATATTTACTGTGGTTGCCACCATGGCCATGACTCACAAATGGTGTAGAAAGATTGAACATTTGTTTATGAGGTGACAAACGACATAAATACTGGGTGCTTTCTCAAAAATTTACACCTTCTTCAAAAATATCGAAACACAATAAGTAATAGCTCATTCTACGTCGTCAATTTAACCCAATGTTTGTACCAATTTTCTGTAAATTGAATACTAATCGTTTTAATAAAATTGCCATCGCTGTATTCAATTAAAAGTTTTTGAACGCTAACGTGACCAAACTTATTTGAAATGTTTGTTTGTTGACAAATTCTGTGACGGAAAATTAAATAAATTTTAGGGCATGAATCACTCATCCTACTTCAGAACGATTTTTCCATTTAAAGTCAAGATTTGGATTGATTCCTGAAAAATTGTACAAAAATTGACTATTTGGGAAATATATTAGTACCCAAGGTGAGTACTAACACACAAATAGCCCTACGCTTTTGAAGTGCATGGGCTGGAAGGATTGGATAATTCGGGTTAGTCTAATTACGAACATTCACTTGGGATTAAAACTCAAAAATGTATGTCTCATATTTCGTAGGTTTATCGTGACGTGGCGGATTACAGCAAAATGGACGTCATGGTAAACAACATTATAATGAGTCGCTGCACTATGAGGAGTCCTGTCTATGGACTTCCAATTGAATTGATGTTCAAGAAAATGAAATCACGTGTTTATGAAGCTCAGACTTGTTTGGAGAGGATCAGAGTGATGAATGATTACTATTCAGAGAAAGAATTAAAACAGTTTTTGGATACTGTTGACAGAGGTACGTGAAAACTTTTACGAATTAACCTGACAGTGGAAAAAGTGTTCATTCGCATTTTCCATGTGTGGAAAAAGGAATGCTCGTTGAACCATTCACCATGCGGCTGCAATGTAAAATGAATTAAATACTTCCAATGTTTATTTTGCTTCATTATTTCAGCCCTGAAAAAGAAAGACAGATTGGCCACAAAATTTCGGTTAGAATCTCGTGTCTTTTTTGAAGCCGCCCAATTCGAGATGGCGGTTCGATGTTGCAATCTAGCATTGTTGTTTTCAAGACGTAACTCAGCTTTGATTCCCCAATTGTACGCGGATCGTGCAGTTTTTCTGCATTCCCTCAAAGACTGGGAAACGGTGATTAATGATGTGGATATGTGCTTGCCATTATTGACTAGAAGTATGCCATCAAAGTCCAGGCTTAATTTAGAATACCTAAAGTACAACTCTCAAGAGGAGTTAAAAAATCAGGAGAAAGATGATGAGACTGAAAGACGTCGAATTTTTTGTGATGAAGTTATTTTCAAGATTCATGGAGAACCACATTTGAAAATTCCGTCAGCAGGAAATTATATTTCCATGGTTGAGGATCCTGTCAAGGGTCGGATCTTGGTTGTGACTGAAGATTTACGAGCTGGTACTGTGTTAATAAATTTTGAAATTAAGTCGAATATAGTAATTCATATTAGAAGTTTTTATATTAGGTACGACAGTGATTGTAGAAGATCCATACGTCAGTGTTTTGACTGCGTCGATTTATTGGGAGCTCAGACATTGTGCATATTGTTATAAAAAGACCTACGCTTTGATTCCCTGTCCGGGTTGTGTTTACGTAAGACAAATCAATATTTGTCACATTATATTTGACTTAAGAGCAAAGGTCACAAAATATTTTGTATCACTTTGTTTTAGGCAACATATTGTTCGGACGAGTGTCGATTTGCTGACTATAATTCGATTCATCAGTATGAGTGTCAATGTTTAAATTATTTTCATGCAATCGGTATTCCAAGTTCAACGCAAGCTGGATTTCGAGCCATTTGCAAGGCGGGGCCTGAACATATGTTTGAAGTATTCCAACAATCAATGGTTGACACAAAAATGGTCGGAGATGCAAAGAAAATCAAAGGTTTTAACCCCGAGACTGGGATCTATGAATCCGACGCCTACTTTCAAGTATCGAACTTAATCCATCATGGCATTGGTGACTACCCTCAGCTCCTGGTTTATTATGCCTACAATATGGCGAAACTCCTTGATATCCGAACAACGTTTTTCGAGAAAATTGAGCCGAATGATAAGAAAAACTTTTTGGAGTTCATCGCATCTCGGCTTCTCTACCATTCTATGTCGATTCCATTTAATGCAATGACGGCTTGGGAAGATGAGACGACGAACCCGGGGAAAACCTACTTGACCGAAAACTTTGCTAATGACATAGATAATGACGATAATCGATTACACGCCGAGGGTGTTGGTTTGGCCGGAGTGTTTTCTTTGGGCAGTCTGCTCTCACATTCCTGTGATGCAACAGCGACTAGAATTAATACACAAAATGGGAAACTTGCTGTGATTACTCAACGAAGTATGAAGAAAGGAGAGGAGTTGACGTTGGCTTACAATTTTAAATATTTTACTGAGAGCTTGGATGATCGAACCCCACTCCTTGATTCCGATTTTAATATAGACTGTGACTGCGTGGCTTGTGTACACGAATGGCCAACGATGCATGAGCTTGGTACTGATGTCGAGTTCCTCTGCCCTCGCTGTTCGGACATATTGTCCTATGAGGAGATATACAATTCTACGGACCCAACGTTTGTCCTGAAACCGGAGAATTCCGGTTTTGGAACTTGTGAGAATTGCAAAACGGAATTTTACATTCCTTTTCTGAAACAAGTGTTCCAGCACCATGACAAAATGCTCGAAACGGCCAAAGCATTCCTACGTGATCATAAACCCATCGAAGCCCTCAAACCTATCTTAGATTGCATTGAATACTATCAGTCTAGGATTTTCCAACCATCGCTTCCCATGATTCATGCTCAAGCATTTCTTGTTGGGGCTTATTATGCTATCGTTAGGGATACTCGAGAATACAGCCAGTAGTTCTCACTTCATCTCTACTTTGAATTTTCTCTATTTCGAAACACTTCACAAAATTTGTATTATCATAAATAAATTACGCCTCATTGTAAAATCTTAATTCAAAAAGAAATTTGTGAAAAAAAAAATTAGGTGAACCCTTGGAAATAAAACTCAAAATAAAATGAATTGATGAATTTCGTATTTACTAGCGACATCGCACAACTTCCCTCTTAGAAAGTTAAATTTCTCTCACTATCGATTCTCCGCCGAGATTTTTGACAAAATTTTTGTGCAACCGAAAGTTAGGATGAGCACAAATGAGGCAATACAGAAATAATAAAATTCGAGTTCGTAAATTGTTCAGTCTGACCTTACTTCGCCGTATTAGACGAAATAAATAAACTGTCATTAACAAATGAGGATGTCACTTTAACCGATAAGCCAGACGTACGATCTGCCAAGAATCTGCATTCTGCAGTGCAATAAAATCCCTTGTACTACTGTATGTCAGGATTGTGTTTTATGGCAGGAAAGGTAGAACGTAATTGCGCAAATTATGTTGCTGCAAATAATTATACTATTTACAAAGAAAATCGGTGCTCCGAGTATTTTGAATTGGAATACTAATATATTGTCGAATGTGGCATAGTCAATATTTCATTTCCTAGGTCAAAGTCAACCTTGAGGAAGCCAAACAAACCTTGTGTGCATTGCCATTGTTTACATGAGAAAATAATGTTACATTGAAAACCTTATTAATTGTAACCAGTTGTTTTCCTCGGAAACTCGGCGAGCTACAATGTGTACCTACGTACGACTGATTAATTTGGCTTCTTGAGGTACTTATATACTTCTGATCTCACTAATGCTAAAATCTTGAATTGGTTTACGCGAGATATTCCACACTCAACTGTGTATACTGCTTACAATATTTAACTAATAAGCAGAAATAAAGAATGGCTTCCTGCAACTTTTCGCCCGGCTGCTTCAGTGATTTTTATTGGATTTGCGACCCTCTTTTCACGGTCAAAGAAATAGGACTTTCACAGAGTCCTTGTTTAAATCCGTGGCTTTATTTTTCTTTTTAATTTCCAATATTTCCACCCAAAATATTTCCAAAGATTTTGATTGGGCTATTTCGCGGATAGTTCAACTTTTCATTTTTGATGTTTATGTTGTGTGAGCTATGGTATTGATGACTTAAATAAAATTACATCCAATCCATTCCAATGACTTGCAGAATATGGCTAATTCATCGAATTCAGAGTACTAGTGTTATTGGTACTCCAATTGGAAGTTGTAGTTTTATAGGGTGTTCACGAAAAAACGTGCAATTGTTTGTACATTTTTCGGCGTGGATTTATGTTACAGTCAAGCTAATCCAGCCTTTATAAGCTTAAAAATAAACCTAATTTCTTCTGATAACAATTCTATATGCGTTTTGGAGGTACCCAAATTATGACAACTGTTAAGAATAAAAACAAAGCGTCTCTTCGCGAACGCCCGGTAAATCACTGTAGTTATTTAGCTGTAAGCCTTAATTTAGCCTTGAGCCGATGTAAAATCCAATGCAAAATCGCATGGTTAAAATAAACTGATACATTCAAGTTTTCTAGCATTTATATTTTTATAAAACCGTCATGTAATAAAACTCAGTGTGACCTCAGTTTTGTATCTTAAGACGGAGTGCTGCGTTTAAGCCTGTCTAAGGCAGGCAAAATTTTAAAAAGTAAAAAGCACAAAGTCATGGTAATTGGTTTTTTGGACACTTCAAACGAATCCTGAGGCCTTGTTGTTCAAAAATTCTCGAGAAAGTGACCCAGAAAAACGATATTAATTTTTTTCGAAAATGGAATTTCTCAAGTGGTTGCATTAGTGA
>JAQFYE010000582.1:0-33047 GCA_034694305.1 Protaphorura glebata
CTGCATCTCCTTGTGCATGGTCGATGGCTCATTTCCTTCAGGAGGTAAAGTTGCCTCGATTTGGTCGATTCGCATGTAGTTATGACCTCAGAGACTTCTGACCTGTCGAATTCAGTTTTAATACGCCGGAGTGACATCATGTCGCTTGGAAAGGGAGGTCAAGCCGAACATCTTCGATTGCACCCTGTTGTAAGGTCACGTTGAGAAGGTTGGCAATAGCTCTTTAGGCACTTGGAAAACTCTTGCAGTTAATGGCTCAATTTCTTCAGAAGATAAAGGTGCTTTTTAGGGCATATATCGTACATGACCATCCATGACCTAGGCAAGGTCAGAACCTCTTAGAAATTTTCTTTGAAAGTAGGAGTGTGATAGAGTAGACTTCTGAACGAGTGGATCATCGTGAGTCTGGAATACGTATAAGGTGTGTAGCTTTTCGCCTCTGCATTGAGATGGGGCATGATAGAACGATATAATAATTCATCTGTGCATATGAAAAGTTCTACTGTATGGGTCAGAGCGGTCTTCTTTAGAAGAAGCGTGTAATGATTCTTGAAATGACTAGGTGACCAGGAATCATTACTTTATAGTATCTTATTAGTCTATTCTATAAATTTCGTGCACCTGAACCGATCATTGAAATCAAATTGTGTTTGTGCTGTATAAATATACAGAGTCGGAGCTAAAGTTTTTTGTTTACTTGCCATCTTCAATTGATCGAAGAGTGGATACCATTCTTTACTTTCCACCCGGAAAACCTATAGCATGGCTATTGCGTTTTACACTTTTTCTAATGTTAATTAAAACTTACCATCACCTGTATACATTTGAAACTAAAGTAGACAACTAAGCTGCCTCAAAGTACGTACGTTAAGGGAGGTAAAAATCTTTGTCGGGTTATATCGAACTCCAAAGATTCTCTCTTAGGAGAAGTAGAAGAGAACAGTTGAAATAAAGTCTAGCTGTGAATTCTTAATGGCACGTGCTGAAAAGAATGATTTGTGTCTGTAATGCCGTGTTTCTATTCTTGGGTCAAATATAATAGCGTGCGTACAGCCAGGTGTGCCTTAAACGAGATAGCATAGGAAGGAAGTAATCAGAATGGGTCTGCAGTTGATAGCAAAAGGGGATTCTGATCTGGCACGTGCCTTTCTTCTCTCAGGACACAAATTTTTCATCTTTTCCTTTTCTTTTGACTGCCTCTTGTAACTTTCGTTCCATCTAAGAGTGTGTGCCACTTTCGTTTTCTTTTTCCTTGAGGTTCATTCACATTAGAATTTACAATTCGCATCTGTCTTTTCATACCTCGGTCTGTGGAACTTGCCTCGTTGATCAGAGTACTTGCCTATATCCCCAGATATCCACCGTGTGAGAAATACATACACTTGAATAGACATATAAGATACCTCGAACCGGGTCTAGTCCGATCGTTGGCTTCTGATCCGTTCCTGCTCCTTCAGTGAAACCGAATTTAATGTCACGAACTTGGGTCTTGAGGGTTCCCCCCTAAATTCACGACTGGTAGGTTGTATCGTCAGTTTATTGCTATGGTCGAGGCTATTTATTTTCCCCCTACTGCACATAGCTAGGTCATCCTCAGGGTTCCAAGGACCCAGCTGTACCGGTTGGTGAATAAACCGACTAATGCCCGGTTGGAACTCTGTCCTCTCTACGACCCGTTCAATAATTTTTTGTCAAGTTTATGTACTCTGACTCTAGGAGTTTCATGCACTTCGGGCTTGAAGTTGAATGACGGTGGTTATAATTTAACTTGGCAAAAATGTAGGGAATTCAATATTCAATCTCCTTGTCCATATGTTCGTTCAGTTCATTCAGAACTTCTGTCTCTGTTCAGATGGTGAAGGGAACATTCGGTTTGGTCGTTTATTCCTATCTATTCGAGATAGGCACAGGGTTTCTATTTCCCGAATTGTGGTTAACTGTATCTGTAATGTAGAGTTTAAGAGCTTATGACCAAAACGTACGGAAGCTGATGCGATTATAAGAGTTTCTAATGTATGATTAGCTTTACCTGGACTGGCGCAGCCGGAATAACAAATATTAAGTATGTGGCGATCTATGGACATGGCGAGCTATGGAAATTTACGGTTATTATATTACCTCAAATAATGAACCTTAATATAGTACAGAACAAAACGCTGTTGCAGTGGTAGTTTGATTAGATTTTGATCATTTTTTTGTCTACCCCAGAAGGCTTTTTTCGAAATCTTGTTCTTTTAAAGGTAAAATGCCGGTGTTCTGTCGGTCTCACTTTTTATGAATTTCTCTCATTCGTTTGAAATTTAAGTTTTAATTCCTTACTCAAACAAATTGAACGCACACCTCGAGTGCAATTGTTAATATAAGTTGTTCGGGAATAATCAATGGAGTTGGATAAATATAAAATTGGAACATGTGGTAGTGTGATTAAAGTTAGATCGAATGTTATGTTATGGTCCAGTTTTATCAACGAGTCTCTTTCCTAACCCACGAACCGTGGAAATCGTCATCCATGTATCATCATTGGGTCTTTGAAAAGCTATTGCACTATAATTACATCACATTTTCACATTACTCAACGTTGTAAATGCAGTGGAGTACGCTTACATTGTACCATTAAATTGCGCCATTCTCTTTGTTGATATTTTGAAACATGTGAATGGATTAACAATTAGGAATGGCGCGTACCCTATCCGTGTATATGCACACAATTTCCTCTTTTCTCGATTATGGACACCGCAAAGTTTCTGCAGTGATGATCAGTAATAACAATACAGTTCAATATTTGAGAGAGACTAAGGAGTACTTTGCCGGTAGAGATATTGTTGTGTGGACCATGGTGTTTATTATACGGGCAATAGGCTGCTTTTTTACGATTGGAACTTTTAAGTAAGTTCAAAGATAGTGATTATTTTAGGGTGGCAGAGAGGAACATCAGTCTTCTGAATTCAGCGTCAGTAAGGAAGGAGTATTGATAAGGGATGAGTTGAGAGTACGTACAATTTATAAATCGTACATTGTTCCAAATAGATTAGAATTATCTGCGTGTTTTAGAAATAGCCATAGTCTGCATACACTCGCTCGCTTTCATTCCTGTAACTTGTAGCGTTTTGTATTGATGCTGAATGAAAATGAATGTAATTATTATTATTGACCCGGCTTGAATGCGATTATTGACTAAAAGAGCTATTTGTAATTCGTCACGCCATCGTCCATTTGTATTAGATTGCATTCGGATTTAAATGGCCAGTCAATTCCTTTGATCCAATGTTTACGTTAAATTAGTTAAAAGCCGTCTATAGCTAGGGTTGAAATTATTAAATGTGCAGATTTTGTAAACACATTTATTCACTTCTGTTCTTGTTCACTTCCAGCAGTATGTCTCCAAAAGCCGGACGGATGGACCTCGACGAGATTTCTCCACATTTTCTGAGCCCTATTTATAAAAGGTAATTACGTTATTTGACAAACTTTTATAGTGGGACTTTTGCCTTGTCTACCATTCCATTAAATACCACTTAAGCTGTATCGGAATAGCTTTATTTGTATTCTTGCGTTTGCGTTGTTTGACGTCGTTTCTAATATACTATTTCCAATCTTTGATCCTCAGTCCTGAAATTAAGTTCAATTCTGCCGAAATGCCACCGCCAAAGGTGCCAACACCTCGACGAACTCTTGGAAATATTCCACAAGGAATTCGAAAAGGAAGTCCAAATGTCCGTGGAACTACATCTGCGCAAGGATTTCAAAAAGCTAAGGTGGGTTTTAAAGCATTCCAAATTTGGTTCAAGTGTTTGTGTGTCAATCTAGTAATTTTTCAATCGTGTCGGTTCAAATTTTTTTTGTCAATCTTAAAGCTATTGTCCTCCTTACAGAGTTGCGAAGTTGATATCATTCGAGACTGGTTTAGCAAAGACGAATTCAAATCGAGGACTGTACATTTTAATTCACCAAAGAGCAATCGCATCGTTAGACAGGCAAGGCGATCCTCCTCGTCGAAGTCTTCGACCACTTCAACTACCACCTTGCAGACTATTTCGGAGGTTCGTCTATCCGGAAATGCATTTGTGGAATGCAGACTATGAAATAAGGATTTGTATTTTATTGTTTTTATATTTATTAAATAGGAATGTGCTGCGCTCGCAAACGCAATTCCCCATGATCTCGGGGTTCCTCGACAATTGATCTCATTATTTTCTGGAACAATAAAATGTACATCAAGTGATATATTGACACCCGGAAAGGAGAATGATTTGCGTACCGGAGTAAGAGCTTTATCGTTGGATAGTCCTAATAGTCCACGCAAGGTAGGCACTATTTTGGAATATTACTTTTAATTCGAGTTATTTCATAAGCATATAACGAATCTGACAATTGGTTATTTTAGCTGGACTTCAAGCGACCATTACCATTGGGACACGTCAATGCGCAGGTTCAAACTAAAAAGGCAAGGTCTAATGATACCGATATGGGACAAAGGCCGGTCTTGCGTCCATCGAATTTGAAAGTCGCTCTAAGTTTGACAGAAAACTCTGGCCTGATCGATTCATGTAAGATTGCTGATCCATCAGCAGATGAATTGGCGAAGAAACTTATGAGATCTCAATCTGAGTCAGCGGTTTCTGCCATGCAGGCGGTAGAACAAAGTAAGTTGACCTTTCCTTCCATTTTATCCGAAATATACAATTTTTGACTTGCTACTATCATACTAATTTTTGAAAAATGTTAATATTAATAGGTGAACACGACCCTTTGTTGATTGGGGATTGTTCGAATCGCTTTATCCTTCCATTGATTGATGATGGAAAGTCCAGTGACTTGAAGCAGATCTCTGGGGACACATTGACGGCACTGTTTGATGGTTACTATTTTGATTCTGTTGACTGTTTCGATGTCATTGATTGTCGTTATCCGTATGAGTTTCACGGTGGACATATCAGAGGAGCATTTAATCTTCACACACAGAAACAAGTGTTTGAAAAGTATTTGCAGTTCAAATTACCTAAACCACTTGGATCTGCTTCATCGAAGAAACGCTCTATTCTAATATTTCATTGTGAGTTTTCATCCCAACGTGGACCAGCGATGTAAGTTTGAGTTTAAGGATAAAACATCATGTCGATTTCTCAAATTTATAATTGTTTAATTTTGAAGGTGTCGGTTTATTCGGGGTGCTGATCGTCAATGTAATCAAGATTCTTTTCCATCACTGCATTATCCGGAAATATATATCCTTCAAGGTGGCTACAAATCTTTCTACGAAAATCATAGGGAATATTGTGAACCGTGTTTGTATACGCCAATGTGTGATCCAGAGCATGTGGAGGAATTGAAATTGTACAGAAATAAGTCGAAGACTGAACTATACAAAGCAAATTCGTCGAGTCAGATGAAAGTGGTTCGAAAGGTGTCTTGCAAGAAGTTTGTACTTTGAACAAGACCATCGGAGAATGCACCTTTCAAGGTGAAGAATATCTGTAAAGAAAAAAATAAAGAAAATGAGAGAGAAAGAGTTACTTAGTTAAAAACTAATGCAAACAAAGTTTAGGTAACAGAATAGGTACTTACAGGGGTTAAAAAAATATTTCTCCAGTTCAGTCATAGCAAGGTACAATCAATAATAATTTGATAGCTTTCATTAGTCAGAGTTCCTGGCTGATTCTGGTTTCAGTTTACTTTAACCAACCGATTGTCTTCATTGTTTTGCATGTGTTATTATCTTATGTTGTATATATAATTGTGGATGGGGAGTGTAAAGGTCAGTTGTTTTAAGAACTTGTTTTAAAGTATTTTGTTCATTGTTCATGTTTATGAAATCACGACATTGACTTTGATTCATTTTAATAATTTCTGTATTTCAATAAAGTTCAACCAAAGTTTAGATCGAATTTGAAGATTTTTGTACCAATCAATTCATTTCGTAAATACTTGGAAAGGTGAACGAAATATACTAGTGGAGAAGTCCGATAGTTTCATTTTTTAAGAACGATTGGATGAATCTGTTATTGTGAATTTGTGAATGGTATGGAATCACACTAGGACATTCTAGTGCGGGCAAGTTTCACTCGGGGTGCATTGAGACGTACTATGAAATACGAATCCAACATTTTTGTGGTTGCTGTGTATTTCTTCAAACCAGCAATTCAATATTTTAATTAATTTAGAGACTGCGAACTCTTTTGTCGATAGCCGTCTGAACTAACCAAATATTTACTGATCATGAGTTGGTTACTAGCTTATACCACTGGATTGAGATGAAACATTCGCAAGCTTCGTTGAGCAGCACACATTTCGTGGGGCGAGGAGAGACTTACGAAAAATACATAGACTAGTTCTCTTCGCTACACCATCTTTGAGACTTGAAGAAAACTTTCTGCCTAAAATTGGGGCTTATACTCTGGGACTTATCTGTTTTGAGTTGCGTGATGACAGAATTAGGATATCATGTACTCTTTGTCAAATGATGGCTTATCATCTATTTCTACGAGGGAGAAAGTCCCCAATCCTTATCGTTCAAAATTTACCTCATTTTGACGAATGCATTTTCTGATTTCTGCACTATCATCACGCTAACACCCAATGTCATTTTATCCATAGCATTGGGCTTCCGTGTGTTACCCGACTTTCCTACCCTATTCCGGTACTTTATTCATTTATGAAAGCGAAAGTGGGAAAAACTGAAAACCCCTTCATATAAAAGTTGAAAACCTCAAGAGTATAGGAGAAAGGCAGTACGCAGACATGACCAGGCCCGGCTAATCGAACCCCGTGCAACAACGGGTAGCAAATACCGGAACCCCGTGCTACCACGCTGACTTGGCTCTGTATTTCACCAAAACGACTTGAAACCTTGAGGTCAACTCTTGTGGTCAATCTCAATGTTTTCTTAATGGTTTATTAAATTGGAATGAGGCCAAATAGCCATGATTTTGTTGCCAAGAAATCGTTGTCATTAAGGTGGGTGAGAAAGCCGTGGATTCTGGGCGTGCTCTGGATGGCCCTCTGTGCCACGTACTTAGAGTGTGTTGAATTTTGACGAAGCCACGGACGGAATATTTTCCAATGATCTTCAAAATATTTCCGTTCTGTTTTGGGAAAGGCGGGTCAATTTCAACTCTTTGAGTTCCAGAAAAGTAACAACGAAACTAGTCATCTGTTTGTTGTCTTTTTCCATCAAAGAAAATCAACGACAAAAGGATCAAACTTTGATGAAAGCACTGACAAAAAACATAATTCGGACTCGGAGCTCCTGGGCACCCGATCAACAACTTGTCTGTGTGAACGCTTTATGGTAAGTTTTTTTAAAATTCAGGGTGGCCAAACACCAATCGTCGTAAATGGATTTCATAAATTATCATTTGGACCGGTCTAAATGTCCTACTACATTGTCAACCGAAAAAATCCGAAACCGGGTTTCATCGGATTTTCCGTACAGTGTCTATTAAATTGTGAAAATTTTCGACTTTATGGGCTGATTGCTTAAATTAGTAGGAAAACATAAGATATCAAGTTGGTCAAATACCAAAAATATTTTAATTCTAAGAATGTGCTAATTCACCAACTGGCTTTAAAGTGAAAATAGTTCTCTCTTCATTCGTTTTCTCCTGATACTAGAGGTACCTGCTGTAGGACAAATGGAAAACAACTTACCCTTTACGAAAAATAGGCCGCGATGTTGCATTGCATGGCGCGAATGTGAATTAATGTGAGATTATCCACGCTCATTCAGTGAATACAAACGACAAGTTCAAAATCGAACTATAACATTAGATTATTATTAGAACATTAGCCTTCTACGGAAATTCCAATATTTGTCATGTGAAGAACACACCCTCTTAATGTATCAAAATTTTGAATACTTGAATTTTACATCACTCACAATCGTAAACATACAAAATTTGAATTTAAAATTAGTTTTGTTTGCTTTGCCATAATTTGAAATGATGAATGTAATGATTAAATCAAGAAAGAAAAACGTTAGTTGGTTTTTTATTGAGTTGTCGTTTATCGTTTCAATTGATTTGAAACAGATTTCTGAACTCTGAACTGAATTTATTTGTGGCAAGGAACAATAATTGTCATAGTTGTACATGTATACTATTTCAAAATTTGGATTCCTATTTTTTGTTCATCAGACGTCCTCAAAAAAGAATTGGAGTCTTAAAACGTAAGAAAGATGTCAATAAACGTAAGAGACAGTGATACTTCACTTTGGCTCCACAATAAACTTGGTTCAAATGAGTCATGGACGAGTGGGTCAATCAGTGGTCAACTCAACAAAGAAGTCCTTCATAATATCAAGGATTGTTTCATTGATCTTCAAACTCAAGTTAAACTTAAACTTCTTCTCTCATTTTTTCACATTCCAAGACGGAATGTTGACGAGGTAAGTCTCAAAGAGAAGCATTATATTTAAGAGTATGTAAAGAATATATTATGCAATTTTTTAATTTATCTTGAATTCTGTTCTAGTGGCGGGTAGAATTGGAAGAGATTTTGGAAGTTGCACTCGCTGATAGTGAGCAATGGGTCTCAATGTTGGCTGAGATTATGAAAACTTATCCAAGGACAAGTTTATTGCACAAAGATATCTCTGAACCAGAAGAAAATCAGCGTATGTTCCTTGATCTCGTGGAAGAAGTAAAGAAGGAGTGTAAGTTGAAATATGATGATTTAAGCAAGTTAACTGTACTTCCATTATTTATAATTCGCGGATTTTTTTTGTATTAGTCAAAAAAGGGAAGAAATTGTCTCTCTTGCCTATGGAATGTCTTTTTCTGAATAAATCAGCTATAGTACAAAACGTCGGAGCTCAAGCTCAGGTATAATTGATTTCCAATTTAATTTCATTTAATTAAAACAGAGCTTTGGATTTAACTCTTTTTTAACACGCAGAAAGTTATGGTGAAGCACTTCAATGTGAAATCTGACCTGAAATCTGCTCACTTGAAGGCCGACCTCTTAATGCGATCCAGTGATGCCGCAATGCACAGTGCCAAAAAGATTCCTGCACCGACGATCCCTCTTCGAACTCGCGGAATGCCTCGAAAAATGACAGATACTAGTACGTTTCGTATTGAACGATTTAATGATATTTCTTAACTTAAATTATGCCCCTAATCCTTGCATAACTTGTATTTTTTTTTCTACTTTTACAATTTAGCACCATTGAAGGGTCTACCCAGTCAAGGACCCACAACTCAGAGAACGATAGGAATTCCGCCACAAGTCTCTCGGACTCTTGCTCGTCCTCTAACAGAGAAAAAAGGAGGGATCAAAGTGCTTGACATAAATGAACAACCGATTGGTTTCAGTCAAGCTAAACGACGAAAGAAGACTCAAGGTGAGATCAGGAATAATTGGAATGAGGTTCAAAAATTAAATGCCTACCAGGCGAAAGACAAATCCAAACAGCTTTTTTCTTGTCTTTTATTTCGAGAAAGGAAAGAATTTGATTTTATTCAGAATTCAGTATTAAGCTTAATTTCGAAACTTAGTAGAAAATGACATCAAGGCTTAATTTTTAAATCTTAGACGTCGTGGTGTAATCGAGTATTCAGAATTCTCTTAAAAACTTTTGTTATACTTTTTTGTCTAGATTTGGAAGATGCAAAGAAAGTAATGGCACAAGGTGATGATGCAATGCTACAAAATTCAGAGACTCCAGACTATGCAATAGGATTGCCAAGTGCCCGCGGGAATACGCCCCCACCTCCAACCCCACAACTTTTACCTCCACCAACGCCTGCTTCTTATCCTCCCCCGCCGACACCACAGGCTTTGCTCCCGCCAGCAACACCCATGTCTTCTTATATTCGGCAGTCATCAATTCCAGAAGGACCTCCACCCACTCCTAAAGCTCATATACCTAGCAACTTAAATGAAAACCTATCACAAGGAACTCCACATCAAAATGCATATCTTCCAGTATCAATATCTAATCAGGGGGCGCCTCAACGAAAGGTAAAATCAGTAAAATATGAACATTACAGATAAAAGCTTTCAGTTTCAGTTGCCATTATATACCTTGTCCGTTACTAATTGTCTTGTTATGCATGAATGCTTGTATACAATCATGTTAATAAATAAACCGAACCAAACCTGTCTTCGGAATGAATTGCTCTAAAAACGGGAAGAGGACCTTGTTAGATCGAGTTCAAGTTTCAAGTTTGGTTTTATTCAAGTGTCTCGGGATCACTTTGGTATAAAAAAAAATTAATGCTTGTCTTCCTCCGTTGACATTATATCATATAAATAATTTAAATCAGTATATTATATTCCCACATGCTTATTTCACTTAACATGAAGGGTTTATTTTAAGCATATCAGAGTTAATACTTTCCACATGAAGTTTTTCAGTAATTTTAGTTATTAGTAGGTCATGAATTACTGTCAGAGTCCAACGCTTATCGAAGAACACCTTATTTCTTCTCATGTCTTTTGAGTCTTTTCCCATTTAACCCATTATTTTGAGAAAAATGAACTGTTCCAGTAGGACAGGATTTCACTTTTCTGAAACTATTTCTGTACTTACATAGGTCATTCTCAACAGAATTGTATAGACGAAGCTGAAAATACTTCAATTGTTCTTCCTAAAAACTAACATACCCCAAAAAATAAATTGTAGATAACGTGAAGGAAAATGTGCAGATGTGTCCAATTCCTGCATGATTGACTACTGGTATCATACGTCTAAATTACACAGAAAAGAAGTATTCTAGAAAATATTTAAGATCGTATCGCACATATTTTAAGCACGCCTATTGATATAAAGAATTCAGCATGTGATGACTGGAATGCCACCATAACAAGACAACCTTGTCTATTAGCAGTAGAGTATATCCTTAGTTATGTTTTCGTGTTTCTAATTTGGAGTCCCTCCTAGATCCTTGACCTTATCGTAAACTGCCCTCAGCTTTAAAGTTCAGATAATTCGGAAATTGTAAAAACGATCAATTTATAAAAATCATTATCGAGTATCTTCAAAAGGTTCGAACTGCGAACGTCAAGATGTAAAATTTTATCAATTCATATTAAATGCTAATATTTTATTTCTAGCAGTAGCAGAAATGTATTTTGTTTCTTCGTTCTAGGCACCAGTGAGTGTTGTCCCAACCGCCATACAGCAGCAAACAAAAACTGTCATTCTACAAGTTCCAAATCATCAGCCTCAACAGATTATGTTATCCGTAAGACTCTTTATTATTATTATTGTATTATTTATACTTTTATTATAACTTCAATGGACACTTTGCTCATTAGGCTCTCCGTTATACACGTTCGGCATTTTAAACTAAGGACATTGTTTAAGTTAGGGCAAGTAATATATCGTTTTAAACGGCAGGCCTACTAGGCGGCCACAACATAAGACAAAAGTGAACGTGTCGCTGAGAGCAAAGTAATAATTTCGTAGTAATGAGGAGAAATGGAATTTACCTAAAATATACTTTAATTTTTTAGAAAGATCTTATGGAAAAAGCTCAAGAAATATTCCGTACCGCTAATCGGGCAACGCGGCCGGAGAAAGAACATATTCTAAAATTCATGGCTGGAACCAGAGGTAAGTTTTGAGAAAACAAAGTTCAACTTTGAATTTGAGTAGTAATTGTTACGATTGACAATTTTAAACTTCGTGTTTGAAGATAATCCCTGTCCTGAACTTGGAAGTATTGTGACAATCAAGTTGAGCGAGCAAGAAGAGGCACATCGACAGAATGATGGATCAATTCTCACATTAAGCGTTGAAACACATTTTCAAATGAATTACAATACGGGGGAATGGAAGGTAATTACGAAACCACCGAAATTGGATCAAGGCCAACACTTAATACACTAGGGAGAATGGCGAGAATACAGTGGCATTCGAGGAATATCGAATATTTGTATTCAAAATATTTTGAAAGTCCAATATTTCTGACTTCGGAAACTGTGCATGTGAGGGGTCTGGCGACAGATCTCATTTTAGCCAACACAATGAGTTTTCCGAATTAGCTTTTGCTACCTGGGGTATGGAATATCCACGACAATACATTGATTATCCCGGTGACGATTGATCACCTTGTGTTTGGATGAACCGTCGATTGTTGTGGCGAAAGTAGTTTAGTTTAGTTGCGTTCTGAACAAATTAGAACCATGGTAATCTGGTGATATCTACTTCACTCGATAACGTTATTGTGTTCATTTTTAATTTCTTAATTGCTGTCTGTGTCACTTGTGAACTTTGTCTCACACATGAATAATTTTTGTCCAGAGAAACTGTTTAAACCAGTTCACTCTTATAAGGCTGACCAAATAAAAAAACTTTTTATATCCATCTACAAGAAGGTTCTCCGGTAACGATACAGATAAAATCCAATATCGTCTCGCTTAAACTTAAACCAGGGATTAGGGACTTTGGATTTTTGTCCAGATAGGATTATAGGGTGCTGTGTAATGTAGAAAATCTAATGCTGACCAGACGGACTCGTTTTACGGAAATGTCGTTCTATTTTGTAAGTGGTTGACGAATTCTTTGTTTAGACTTTTTCTGAAGAGCAGTTGTATCCCGAGACTCGTCAAACAGCATCTGTCTTCTGTTTTATCATTAATTTGTTGTACTTTTTATAACAGTTTATTCTGAAAAGACTAACCAAATAAAAAAAACCTTTATCTATCTATAAAACGAAAAATGTGGGAATCAGGATTTAATATTAGACTATGACAAACTTGACTATAGCCCTCAACACGCAGAATTCGTTTGATTTGAGATTCCAGAGATACACTTAGAATTATATACATTGGAAGTTTCCACATAAATGGTTACTGATATCGGCCAGTCACTATACAGCGAAGCAGAACGATCTTTACTTGGGTTGGAGTTCTCTAGAAATTTGTGACTTAATTTGAAAAATTTCCAACCAATATTATAATTATTTCTGGGTTCATAACAGCTGTTTATTTAATACTGAGGTTAGAGTTGTTGGATTGCACGTCTGGCTTCTCAAGGCTTGTATGATTCTACAGACATCTCACATGCACAACATTAAATGTTCGAATTCCATCGAATGCTCACGGCTTCTCTAATGTTGGCTCCTAGCAATCCGAATTACTAGATGGCTAGGCTGCCGGCTGCGCGACAAACGTGACATGATTGGTAGGTCACTCCTGAAGTGAGAAGTGAGTTCAGTGCAGGAGTGAAGGATTCGAATCCGACTTCCGGAAACCCTAATCTGAATTCATATTTTGCCGGATTCAAAGGAGACAAATCGGAGGATCGAGTCCGGGTCCGACTTTAAAAAAGGACCCGGTCGGAACTCAAACGGATCCGAGTTTCAGCATGCACCAGAATTGTCGGGTCTGATATCCTGAATTTGAATTGATCATCTCTGAGATAGAGAAATTTGCCTGCCTCTGTGGCATTTTTTACTTTCAATTTTAAATTAATCTATTTTGATTGAAAAACACACATGCGGCACTACGCACATCGCATACTCTTCATCCATTTCATCAGTAATTCGTATGAAGTATGAAGAGGAAGTGCTATCTGTATGTTATTTAATTATCGTTATACGTCGATTGAATTTTATGAGGTCGGTCGGTGTGCTGTGTGGCAAGTAATAAGTTTTATTGAGTGGGGAAGAAGTGTCCGATATGGCAACGAAATCGGATACCGGTCGGCTGTAACTGCCGTAATGCATACATTGTGTCACGCTTTGTCTGAAGTCTGTAGCCACCTTCTATCGGTTAGCTATGAGCCAACATACACAAAGTATTTTTAAGTATGTACTATTGACCATAGATTACTTTTCCAGCTCCTCTTACAGAGTGCAAGCTTAAGATTACTAGATGATTAACAGTTAAAGAGTTGTATAACCTATTTTGTGTAAATGTATTTAACTTTCACGTACCAAGAGACATTTGGAGAATAAAAGGTGCTGAGAAAAGCACGAGGGTTATTGAAAGAAAATCTCTGCTCTGATTTATTGTGAAAGAAAATTAACCCAAAATTCTACAAACACATTTTTTTTTCTGTAAAGCAATAGTTTCGTAACATTACTCATGTTTTTGGATCTTGGATAGTTTTTATTCAGAAGTATGCTCCTATTTAGCGACTCCAACAACAGCTGGTCGAATCACTCGTTCATGTAATTTGTAGCCTAGCTTTGAAACAAAAATCACAGTTCCAGACTCTTTCCCCTCTTCTTCCTGTAATTCAGAAAAACAATACAGAATGTTACATATAATTCCCCAAAATATTCTGTTGTTGTCTTCCAAAAACCTCTCCTCAAAAAGGTAAATGGTTGCGCTTCAAATCTAAGAGAATATTGCCAGCGCTTGTCAATTTTTAGATAATTAGAGCTTTCTATTCATCAAATAAACTCCCTAGCCGGGACTTCAAGAAAATTATCGAAAATCGTATGTGAGGCCGCAGGTGGGTTTTAAAATGTGGGAATGCTCGAAAAACCATTTTGTATAACAATAAATTATTTCACTATTTAAAAATGCTCAAATGTCAATTTTGAATTCGATGAATATTGGCTTGACTTGACCGTTTTGATTTTGAGAATCGTCTCCTGGTACACCACTCGCTTCGGTTAAGTTTAAAATCTTAAAATATTGTGGCTACTAACCTTTTGCATGACAGCCTCATGTTCATTTGGGTTGAATTTAGTATTCAACGGATTAATTTGAGTCAGACCATTATTCTTGAACACCTAAAAAGAAAATGAGTCCAAGTTTAGTTCATAGAATTCCCGGATGATTCCTAAACTGATAAATTCGCACCTGTAAAAGTCTAGCTTCAGTCATAGTGAGACCTTGATACAATTCCTTGAGATGTTTGTTTCCATCACTAAGTTGATCCTTTGGTACACTCTCAATTGCCAAGTGAAGAATATCCTCAATCTAAAAAGAAACAAGAACAACAAAATTTTACACAAATTGCTAGTGAAACTATTTATGGTTACCATTACGAATACGATTCATGGCTAGTGACTTACATCAGCCAAATCCTTACAGAAACTTTGAATGGCGTATAATTTTTGATCTTGAATTTGTTTCGTGAGTCTTGTCCGTAAGTTTTCAGAATCAGCCAATGATCGTTTGTATTTATCCTGAGAAAATTATTTAACACGTTTTTTAGGAATAATTCAATTTTAATTAGAATCAACTCTAATCATACCTCCATTTCCCGGCATTTGACCATGTAATTGGAAGTTTCCGTGTTTGCTTTGGTTAGTGCTGCACGGAGTTCTTGTTCTATTTCTGACTCACTATCACTATCATCATCTGACTTTTTGGTTGGGCTACCTCTGGAATTTTATACAATAATGAATATAAAATTAAAATAAACAAAAAATAGAGCAAATCCTATAATTTTCTTTTATTCCATTACTGACTCTTTGCTCTTTTCTTCGTTGGAAACCGGTGTCGTGGAAAGTCCGAGGAATCTGAATTGTCTTACAAACTGTTGTTGATGTTGCCTCATTAAAATTGTGGCAGCGGCGCACGGTCGTAATGAGTTTTGACCTAATAAAATAAAAAATACAATCACAAACTATTAGTCAACATTAGTAATCGTTACGTAGCTTAATGTGTCACATGGAAATTAAATTAGAATGACCTTGCAAAAGAGAACGACTGTTATCTACATTTTCGAATAAATGAAATGGAAAGGGTAAATAATTCAATACATTCTTAAAATATACATTGAAACGATGATGAATGTAAAATGTTACTATAATTCAATTTCGACGTAACTAATTCGTCAATTCGTGACTTATTCCGAATTCCGGGTATCATTTAAAATAAACGTCACTTCACCGGTGATCTAACCGGTACCGACGCCTACAACGCAACTGCACCTCAGAAATTAACGATCCAAGCATTCCAAATACGACTGGGTCGGGAGTGTCAAAATTTCATGAATGAAATCAAAACATCATTATAATATTACTTCGTTCGTGATGAAATTATGAATAAAACTGATTAATTTCTAACTTTGACTGACCTTTAATGAATACCAATTGGGTGAGACTCCGTGCTATGTGAGAGGCCATGATTCCGTTGAGTTTCATGAAATGCTGAACTACTTCTGATCTAATTTAATTAAAATTGATCAGTGACAGTGATCAGTGAACTTTAGAATGGAACTAAAAATCACATGAATTAAATTTGGACTTAACGTGATGCAATTTAGTCCCGCACTTGGCGAAATCCTCACATGTGCTCCTCAACACTATTTATCTAGAAGGAGAATCACCGGGCGAAGTGGACGGGCGATAGATGGAGACTCGGTGAGGAAATGTCATTCACGGCAATACTCAGGTAGCAGAAATGTATTAGTTGGCCTACGGAAGGTACCCCTAGTAGTAGGGGAAGCACCCGTAGTTGTAGTACGGGTAGCCCTTACCGTTTCCTTGTGATGAGAAATCAAGGCAAATAGTGAATTGGTTCAGGTTGCTTTGAAGATGAGATCCAAGTTACTCCTACTACTAGAGATCCCCAGGTTTAATAAGTAGCAAGGCAACTTTGTAGTTTCTACAACATGCTTGTAGGGGCAAGGACGTGGCATATTGGTACAGGCAGCCTTTACAGCTTCGCTTCTCTAAATTCGAGTGTTCCATTCTCCGAGCAAATATGAGGTGCACTTCAGTGTTTACCTAAGAGAACCCCCTTATTTTCGAGCGGTCGATGAACAAGTTGCAAGCCAACGAATTCTCCACTATTTGAAACGGTTCTTTGTTTGGTCATGCCTTACGGAGAATGACAATTAATGAAAGTAATTTAATGTTTGGTCCATTAAGAGCGGTGGTTCGATATAGGTTGATCCCTCTGAACACCTCGTTATGCTTCATGTTGGGGAGTTGATCTTTTGGGTGTGTGCACGATTTGTGGCCGCAACTTTAACAAAAGTCTCCACTGGTCCACTTTCTTTCGGAGTTTCTGCAAGACGTTTTTTTCACAACAAACGGTGATCTCTTGCTGGGTATGGCAGAGAAATAACAAATGCCCATATTCTTACGAAATAATTCATGTCTGAACTTAGACCGGTTTAAAAAAATATTATTTGAATAGTTGTGGTGTGCAGTTTAAGTGTGTCACTAGTATTAGCTGTTATTACAGAGCGCTAACATAAATTTTTGTCCATTAAATATATATTAACTAATCCTTGACCAACATGTACGCGTGCCCTTAGTTTTTCTTACAACTGTACATATATCTGATACTCCAATTATCAATTATATAAATTCAATTGTGAATTATTATTGAGTTCGATTGCGTTACACCGATGTAACTGAAACCTAACAAGTTCTTACCTTTAGAAATACTCCAGAAAGTAAATACAGAGTATTGCCGGAATAACATTGCTTTATTCACCATTTCGTCAATCTTTCCTCTGTATATCGATTAATTCTTGTTATATTGTATTGTACGAGTATATCTTTCGTATATATTGTAGTTTGTAGAAAGGTAATACACGAAGAGGTATTTACAATCAGTTTTTGCACGTAATTTTTAATGGAAAGCTACGCATCCCGTTAAAACAGGGATGGTTAGATGAAATCAAGTTTAATTGCTGTATTATACATAATGACAAAAGAAAAACCCATTAGTGCATTGTCACACCTACACGCCAAGCCATGAACGCCGTGCCCTGTACCTACCCGAAGTGTACTCAACTATAATTTTATCGTGATCTGTCAAAATTTTGCAACGTTCGAATCTTCAAGTTGTTTGAGTGTAGTACAAAGTACATCGTCGGTAACAGGAAAAATACGACAGTTGTGGCCAAATCTCGGTATATTTGGTCAATACGTCCAGTAAAAGTATCAATTGACTTGGAAATATTGTTTGGATTTAATTACAGTGCTACGTACATTAGATCAGCAATGCATGCATACGTTAAAATTGGTTGGCTTGTCTTACATTGAAATCGGAATTTCTTGTGAATACGGAAACTATACATTATGTTGAATGAGTGATAAGGCATCATTATAAACTTAAATAAACCTTGTTCCATGAGAATGATTCGTACGTTTACTCAAGAAAATTCGGAACTAAAATTTCTTATAAAACTTATTTCGCTTCCTATTAGTCACTTAATTTGCCTTATTCTTAAAAGAGCACCATGGACATTTGAGATTTGGCAGTCTGTAGTCTTAATTTTGGGTCTTCCAATAGTTCAACTCGACAGTACGATCTGTCAAAAATATCAATTAATCGAACTGTTTCTATATTATATTGATTTCCCATTTATCAAACATTGCCTATATAGAATCAGTGTTTGTGCACTTTTGAGCTTGATATCGAGTTAATGTTGAGAACCCCGTTTTGAACTGCATAGATTTCCTCAGCTAATTCCCCAAATTCCCTATTCCGAAACTATTACTTCTTTGAAAATGTGTGTGAATTCAATCAATTAATTTGTCTAGTTTGGTTTGATCGGCTGTCCGTGACACATGTATTGTATTTTATGCAATTATTGTGTGAGAAAGGCAAGGGGTTAAAGTCTGACTCACACAAACACAAGGGCAAGCAACGGGACTCGCATGATAGCAACAAAATCTGGTTTTCTGCAAAAGGTCAAAAAATCCAAGATCCCGCGAGCAAAATCTGCAAGATCGACTTCAACCGCATTCTTCTTCTTCCCATTGCATCTCAATACAAATTGATCATCTTGTGTTATACAACACCTTCGGGGCCCAACAACCGAGTCTTGGAAAATAAACAGCGGAATATCTGATGAGGGATTTACCTGGGTTGTCAATTTCAACAATTAAGCTCCTATAAATGTGCCAATGACAAGTATGTATTAAGAGGGCTAAACCTTCTCAAAACTTCTTTGGTGTTTATCCCTCTCTCCATAGAATTATTCAAGTCATCATAGACACTAGAATTAGAAATATCGTATTCTAAGTTTAGAATAAATAATAATACCACACAAGATGTACTACAGAATCTATACTCCAAGGTTGCAGATTCTAGGTTTTTTTGGGAAAATTATAGTATGGACTTTCCTAGAAGCTAAACAGACTGTGTGCAATAAATTCTGTAACATATGAGTTGTTCCATGCAGATTAATAGAGTGTTGAGAAGAAATTTTGATAGTGTATTTTGACCTTCCAGCTTACCGTAAGGTGGTCGACTCAGTCAGTTTTTCTCGAAGACATAGTTCTTGTTATTTTAGTTGATTTAAAGAGGGATGCCTTCCCTAGGTCAAATGAACAGCAGCCAAATGTTGCACGGTACGGTTGTACCAGCCTTACGACGAAAGACATCTGATGTGTGTTTCCTCTTTAGAGTCAAATTCATAATCGGTAATGGAAATATGAAATGCTTGCAGTCGCAACTGCGGAACATCCCTCTTAGCAATTTGTATTCGCATGCATTCCATTGTTGAGCAAAAACTGTCCCGACAACTTGTTTCCGGCACAAATGTACATTACATCATTATGGACTGACTTGACTTCGTTCATCTTTTCCGTTTAGTTGGCCAAAAAGATGTTGAAGAAGTTTATGATGGTCCATACAAATATGTACTAAATAGAAAATCTTGAAATGTGCTCGGTGGACAACTGTTGGCAGCTGGAGTCATTCTCATGAATTCGGACACAGTGATAAATCCCAAAATGCAACAATTACAGTAATATTGCATTCCACCAACAACCCGTAGTCATCTCATTCATGTCTTAACAAAATCTATTCCCCATTAAAGCACCCAAACAAAACGTAATTCAATCCAATGTGCATTGTACCGTTCATCTGTACTGTCAGATCTTTAAGAGAGCAAATGTCAGGTTTGCCGTGTCACGCGATGAGACGTCCAGATCATTTTGAGCACGTTTTTCCTCATACACAATACAATGCACATGAAATGCATGTAAGCTTACGGCGGATAACAGACAGAAAGGCATTAAGGCATTAGAGCTCGTTGAAAATAAATAAAAGATTATTGTCTGTTAAACCAAAAGAACATTAAACGTGTATCTTGTTGAAAACTTAAGTATATAATTTACTGATTGTTTCAGTGGCTTCTTAACTTTGACTACTATCGCTAGAGCGCGAACTTGAGTTTGGGAGTAAAAAAAAAACGAAGTGGATTTTACGATTGTGATTATGCCTTCAATGAACATTCTCTACATTTCGTGAAATAAATGAATTAGCTAAACAGTCGGACTTAACGACACACACTGATGAGTCAATGTGATATTTCGATATTGTATTGTGAACTGTAGATGAGGAGTTGATGACTTTAATAAGAATAAAGCTAATCCATGGATCCAATCCGATATTGGAATGGGAATCCAAAATATTTCTATTTATTAATTTACAAGAGATTTCAGTGAAATGCACCTTATAAAGTGAGTAATGATTCGCATGGCAGTCCAAATGATAATAGTTGCCTGTTTCTAAATTTGAGACAATGATTACCGTTACTCTGTTACAAGGCATTAGGTGGATTGGGTTGGTCAGGTTGGTTTAGATTTTGCTGTTGAATCACCTATCAACTGATTTGTACTCATGATTAGGCTTGAGAAAAGTTGAAGATGATCTCTCATGAACTTGTTTCCGTGAAAGATAAAAGTGTGGGTAATAAATGTAGACAAAAGAGTTAAACGTAAACGTGTATAAAGAAGGATTGCATGTAAGCCGTGAGCGTTTACAAGATCATTCCTAAAAAGTTTTATTACAAACTTCTCCATTTGAGTCGTTTGGAGATGAAAAATGAGCGAGTATACTCTCTATTATTTATGACGGCAATATTGTCGCCCTTTTCTTTTATATGTGCAAGGAGCTCGAATCATCGCATGATAATGTTAATGTCATATGGATTGTTCGGTATTCTAAAAGGGCAGTCAAGGGACAACTTCTGGTCTGGTAAAATATTTATCTCAATTCTAAGCCGTAACAGGCTTGTAAGGTACATAGGAATATCTTAAACGTTCTCTAAGTTTTGCATGTATCTCGGCGTTGACCTCATGATCACAGTTTCCACAGATCGCCTACCAAGAAAGGTCATCTGTGGTGGTCAGCAGGACCTGCAGCCACATTTGCTGGCGCGGATAGCATTCATTTATCATCGGTTTACAGTTCACTTCGCAAATATCAACGAAATCATAACAGTGTCCTATGAAATTCATTAGACAAGATTCCACTGTATTTCGCAATAGATTTACGCCTTCAGATTTTACGGTTAACTACAAACTCACGAAAAATAGGAATATGTCCCAAAAAAGAAGTTCGACAATTTTGAAACTTCTGCGGTGCCTGACCACGGCCGAGCACTGAACTTAAACCGGAATTTGATTAAAGACTGCGATAGATTAATGAAGGTGTTCGATAAAGAAATATATTAAAAAAGATTTTTGTATAGTGTCATGGTATTTATGAAATCCATAATTTCCGCTCTGGAAACTCAAAATTTGCTATTGAATAAAGAATTATGTTGAATTGAGCAAATTGAATTGATCTGGAATCTGGATCGTCACCCGCAGAAAATGTTGCAGTTTCAATAAGTCCTTATAAATATTTCTGACAAAGTTTGGTCACTTAAATTCTTGAAAACCTGCCATACCTTTATTGTGTACACTCATTAGTCAATTGCATTTCCTGAAACTTAACTCAAAACGTCATTAACCTCTGTTTATTTAGTATACCAGTATGCAAATTTGAGGTCTACTAAACATAGAAGATTGAACCGTTCTTGGCTACCCTGACTGGTTTATTAAAATAAAAATGTATACTTCATTCAACTAAGCATAAATAAAACAAAAGTAGCACTGAAGTATACCGGTCATCGAATAAATGCCTGTCCTAGTCACAAGGACGAAGAAATTGCTGAAAAATACTTTAAATGCATCTCTTCTATGTAAACTGTAAACTACTGTGTACAATATTGTGTATTTGGAGCAACATTTTCAGCAGGATGGATTTGGTGGGTAAAAATTTATTTATTCCTCGATTAAATGTCATCAAAATTTGGGAGGCTTTAAAAAAGTCCATACTTAGAACTTCAAGCTTGATTGCATGATAACTGTGAGTATGGCAGAAGGAGTGTCAAATTGTTCAGATCGCTGCCGATCTGACTGAACAATTCGGACACATATTTTAAGAAAAATTCTTTGTCAGCATTTTAGTCTACGGCAGACTGACAGCAGTGCTGAAACGAGGTTTAAATGAGAAAAACCTCAGCAAATTCTAATGGGCCTTACTACCACTCAATAATTTGCTGAAAAAAAAGCAGCCACGACCCCGTCTAGTGATCTCTGAGAGTGGCCTCTGCCACTATGATTTTTATAGCGGATCTCTGGCCGCTACTGCCAGTGACTTAATGACAGGGGTCCGTAATGACATGAGATAGTGTTGGAATGGAATTTAGGCCCCAGAGTGTCGATTTCCGCAAGTTGCCTCCTGAAACTGTGGTGGTGGTAGTCAGAATGAAGAAAAAAAAGGCTGGTCGAACAACTTTTTTGCAAAAACCTATTAGCATGTATAACACGACGGCCAGACCAACCGAGATGAGGATGTTGAGGACCAATTTACAGGTGATTCGGGATGTTTTTTCTTTTCCCAAAATGGGGGATTTTTTCATTTGATTTCATACTCCTGACCCTAAACACGCTTTGTAGCAGAATTACGTTACATGCAATGTCCTAGGAAGTAGTCGTATGTCAGTCCCGGTTTTAAAAACTGGCAAACCGGGCCATGCTGGCCAGTTTAACATTTATTTTGTCTAGGTTTCCTGGCATACAAACAAAGGTTACGATCTTGTATAATGTAATATTGTTAACTTAAATTTCTCAGACAACATTTTTAAAGAAACTGAAACTTGACAGGAATGTAAACCCCTAATTGTACCGTCTAGCTCTATGAAATACCAAACGAATTGAGAGTATACAGAAACACTTACAAAATAGAATTTTATGGCTGAATATTTCTCAAGATGTCGTTTCCCATACATTTGAATACATTTCCGGGCCCCTACAGAGAAATATCTTTGAACGGCTACTGGTCGTAGGTCGTAACGTGGATGACATGAATGGGGCAACGGCTTTTCCCATCGCCGCCGCCGAAGCACTTATTGGGGTTGCCAATGACCCGTCCATGATGGACCAGCCTACTGATGAGATGAAAAAGAAAAAAAAGGGGAAAACAAGGCTTAATAAAAAAATAGATATATAAGAGGGTTTTCATGACCAAATTGAAAAAGTTTTACCGTCGTGGCCGTGACAAGTGGTCATCACCTTCCTCCTCAGCTGGTTTGACTCTTGATGGTAATTCCGAAGATCCAAGATCCACCTCCTCTGGCCGCCTGGCCTTTAGCCCGTCAAGACTCCTCTGACTGGTTTTCTTAACTGTCAGAACCTGGCCAAATATTTAAGCCCGCTCAATATCCACACTCAGTGTAGTTGGCCACTGACTTTGCCACAACTAAGGTGTTCGTCTTCCATCCAGTGTTCAAAAAAGTGTTACAGCAGCGAGATTTGCGGATTAAAGATCAAAATTGTGTTCTCAAAAGGAAAAATCGGGTCAAAAGTGCAGTTATCGGGTAACTATTACACTTGCATTCGGATTCGGACTTGGGTGAACGTGTATTCGAACATCATTCATTTGTTGAAGATTTGGACTTTAAAAAGAATACACAGCCGGGTATCTAGGTGTAAATCAAGATCCGGACTTCGGAATATATTTGGGTTTAAAAATCAGGAGTGTGTTGCGAGGGAGCGGAGAATGGGGAAATTTGCTGGAAATTAAGTGCAACCCCTCCCCCCTCCCCCGTCACCAACTCCTGAAATTCTACAGATTCCCCGAGGTCACCGCGCCAAGGAATAGTTTCGTTAACTCCGATACTTTCAGATTTTGGGAAAAACCGATTAACGGAATCTAATTCGAGGACGGATTTTAGAGTGTGTGAAGAATGAAGGTTCTGATTTGAGGGTGATAACGTTATTTTCGAACTAGAAATATCCAAAATACTCAAAATCCGAATATGTATGTAAAATTTCAATGTGCTGTTGTATATTTGAGAGCAGCAATCATTCCTGATGTACTTTGCAGTTTTTAAATAACAGCCTTTCCTCTCTAGCGTACACAAGAATATGTAACCGGCTCGTGTAAAGCTTTCTCCAATATGAAATATCATGATAACGAGCAAAAATCGTACAAAAAACGAATTGTGAGAATTCCACTGTAATAATTTTAAGTAATATCGTACTATTAGTGGCGGTTGATTGGTGGTTGTCTGATATTACAAGATTTTAGAATAAAGTGCTTAACCAAACCCATTGTTTTATGAAAGTCTGTAATATTATAAAGCGCTAGGTATTTATTTGTAAATGCTGAAAATTAAAGTTCCCAAAAAAATAATTTACACATTTTAATTTAGTGAAATGAAAAATTCTTAACCTTTGTCTGCAGAATGTGTCACCTCTAGAAATTACTTTTGTAAACTTCATTAACTCGTGGAAAGTATAGAATACAATACAATGAAGTAATAATATTCATCCTGCTGTCAAATGGGCATTAAAGATGTCCTCGGCACGCGGCAGACTTACAGATTGGTAGTAATGAGAAACAACTCCATTGTTTCGTTTCGCAAATGCCAGAAATAAATAAAAACTTCTTGATTGTCCTTACGTTACTGTGTATTAGAATATTTTTGTCATTTTATTCTTTGTTCGGAAAATTTCATTCATTTGCATTGAGTTCCAGGGAATGGACTTTTACTGAAGACGGTATAGAATTCAGCACGGTGAAGTACTTATTATTTTCGCGTGATCCCAAAGTAGCCTTTGTACACTCGAGTTTCTATTCTCGACCCAGCTGATTGAAAGAACAAAGATGTGCATTTTGTAAAAAATTTGATTCCATAGTCCAATTCGCACTTTGAAATCTGATCGGCGCAGCAAATTACTGTAATAAATAGGTTCAGCCGACAGAAATAAGAATGAACCAGATAAATATTTTGAGAATAGAAAAATTACTTATTAAGAAATTATCTCCGTATTTTGATGTCTCTATAAGAATAAACATGGAACGGAATATTAAAAGTCTTGCCCCATGTTGAGAGATGCATCCGAATCCCGATGTGCATTGTAATCTTTTGATTCACAATTGTACGCCAATATATTATTCGCACCCTTGTTTGTTTCAAATACATTAATGTCTAATGGTCAGCAATTAAGTAATAATAGCGTGAAATGTCTATAAATGTGTTCTACGACGTAGATGCCATCGCGCCTAGAAGTATTGCGAATGGTTCAGCAGTGGAAACTTCATGTTAAAATACGAAAGGAATTAGAACATACGTGATTAGCGAGAATACACAATAACTTATCCCAAAAGTATTGAGAAATCCAACAATGACAGCCGTTTTACCCTATTCATTATTTACACAATTCGGTGAAAGTTGACATGACGGAGAAACTCTGGCGAAAGTCAGCTTTCACTTCTTCCACATGTGATGGGAGGGGCACGACATTTACATATGTAATCAGCACGTACAATCAAAGCTTTACTAATCGTCAGTAAGTTGGTCAGATTTTATTACGATCGCTTTATGGAGAACCAATGTTTGTCGGATAATTCGGTCGACAATTATCTGCTGCCTTCGATCATACTAGGGCAACTATCGCTTTGCATAGCTTCCCTACTATATTCATGAATGACAAAATCGGTGAATGATATGACATAACGCAATTAGTTCGTAATTTTCGAACCAGTTAAAATAAAGTCATTTAAGAGGATCACTTTCATTTCCGACACGTGACTATACGTCATAATTAATTTACACCAGGTGTAATTTCATGAACACTCAAAACAGCTTTCACGTGAACAAACTAACTTTCTTGTCCAAGTTGTAACTTCAAGATGAAAATAATGGTTCAAGTTTTGATTGACATTAGAGGCAAAAGAGGGGGAAAGTACAGGGTGGGACAGAAATAACGCTTTCTCAGAACAAAAGATCCACATTCAACACTTCAACTACCTGCGGAGTCGGAATTTACGGTATAGTTTATTACAGGATTAGTACATGGTATGGGATTCCCTGATCAGGTTATCGTTGTTCATTTTCGGATTTCTGCCTGCTTCGGATACAAGAATGAATGATGACCTAAATGAAGCAATTAATCTTTGCTGTTTCATAAGTTCTGAAACGTTCGTTGCTTGGCCTAGAGTGGAAACACTGGTAACTCTGAGGTCATCTTCTCTGACCCACCCTGTACAAGGTCAGAGATGTTGATGTGTTTAGTATTTGCTATCCGCTTTTCCGCTAGCTGGTATCTGGAGAGTCCAAAAAAGCTGAGGAAAGTGTTGGTTGAAATGAAAGGAGAAAAGCATGAAGTGAAGTTTGGCTGAGTAGAACTTCCCAATACTGGGGGAGAAGTTTGCGTAAAGTTTATGCATGATTTATCACCATCAATCCTTCCTTCCTTTCCGCTTTGAAGGAACAGAACAGAATGGAAGGATTATCAAACTTCATGAGGAACCCACAAATGAATGGATGGGAGTCTGAGGAAGAAGTGACATTGTTGCATTCCATTATTGCATCCAAAGAGTCTTCCAATCTTCTCAAAGACGTGGAATAAAACCTCTTTTTACAGCATCTTTTCCTAAAAACCCAGCTCATTCTTTCCCTGTCTGTCAAGTCAACCTCAATTGTCCCCTGTTTCATGGCTACGAATATTTTATGAACTTTTACTCTCTGACTGACGGAAGTCCCGGAAACTAACACCAGGCTAGGCCATCACGGTTCTGACTCTTGGAGCATGAATGAGTCAAATAAACATAAAGTTACATAGGCTGCATCTCAAAAATCGTAAAAGTAGTCTTAGTTTTCAATTTTTAACCGAATAATTACGGCATTAACAGAGAGCACAAGAAATTCACTATAGGGTTCATCGTATCCATCTGAAAGTCTCGGACAGAACACAGAAAGTGAAGTTTTCTAACTAATTTGTTTTATACGGGATTCAATGTAGAAATTAATCTAACTAAGATGTAGAAGAATTTCAGGACAAATCAAGCCAAGTTTGGAATTGCAACAGGTTAAATTTATGTATCACAGGTCACACTGCGTAGAGAAATCAGGGCTCAAACGCATTACCCGAACAGTAAGGTCATCGCCGTTTTTCATTTCAGTTTTTTGTCCAATGACTTTGGATGATCGTTTGCGCAATTTAGCTGAAATTCATCCAACAATATATACATCATATCCGGATGGGATCGGAACACGTCTCGAAAAGAGTGAAAGGAAGGAGAAAATGAGATACATTCGATTGAACGATCCGATTGAATTTCTCTGCTGTGAAGTTCAAAGAATTCTGATTATAGATTGTGTTACTACAAGAACCCTATATACAAGAGAAAGCTCAATCCAACTATGTGATAAGGACGTCCGGAACGTTCATATCGTATTCACTCTGATAGAACCCGGTTTCTATTAGAACCCGGTCTCCATTACAACCCGGGTAATTTCCCCTACTTTCTCCATGCACCCTAATGAAGAAAGTGGAGAAATCGGCTGACCTGGAGATGGATTTTTTAATAGAACCCCGGGTTCTAATAGAGTAAATACGATATGATAAATATTTCTACGTTTACCTTTTCGTAGCGGTGTTCAGTTCCTATCCGGATACACTGTAATGTAAGGACGATACTAATATTTATTGCCGCAAGGAGTTAACAGTTTACAGAAGAAATACCTATTCTTGAAGTACTTATAACGACACGCTCTATTTCTCCACAGCCACAACCTTGCTGTTGTACACTTTTAAAGTGAAGTGTGAGTTAAATCTCGGAATATATATTTTTAAGATCTGTGTTGAAAAATACAGTAGAACAAGCTTAACGACAGATAATTTACATTTACACGCTTGGACAATCTATGAACTGAAGACAGGACAAATGGATGAGTAGACGAGTACAAGCACAAGCAGCGATATACAAAATTTCACAGCGGGCGAACAGATTCGTTTCTTTTCAAGAGGCAATTTTATCTGCATCCCTTTTCTTTCCACCGCGAAGGCTTTTTCTCTGGAAATCAGCAATCATCTCCTTCACTAATAGATTCCTTGTCACCCCTTCCCTTTTTTCCAAGTTCACTTCATGAATTCATTCACAAAACCAACAAAAAGCGTCATAAATCATCTTCAAAACCTTCGATAATATTTTCCATATTCGATCATCTACGAAACACGAACTAGTTTACTAAGAAAAAGTCAGCATTTCGCTCATTCTTGAAATTCGATGAAACGTATGCGTGCCAGGCTACCAGATTAGAGATACAAAGATAAAAATGTGATCGTGTCATTACAATCCAGTGGTCTAGACTGACTGACGTTATATGGTAATTGGGAGATCATTTCATTATAATAGAGCAATTTGTCAAATATGGGGGCGGAATTAATATTTAGATTGGAGATACTAGAAATGCGCACGTATGTTAATTGACATTCGTACGTCCTTTTAGCGTAAGAAAAAATATTGCCAACTTTGAGAAAGCAAGACGACCACTGCATTATTTCCCTCTGACATTGCGAAGTCGTAAGAGCTGCCGAAAGAATTATATTACAATGGATTGACTTAGACTTAGTATATTATGATCTGAAAACATGATACCTCTTAAAACAGCATTAATTGTTCCTTCTTCTACATATACTGCAAAATATGACAATTTTAAAGTTTGAAAACGGCTTATTTCTTGCCTTTCTGATTTATCTTTTCTCGTCGAATCAGGAAGATGAAACGCATAAATCAGTCGATCAAGGAAAATCCTGGTGTTCTGTTCTAGATTAAATAGTATCATGAAAACAGTCTAGTCGGCAAATTTTAATGTTTCATCTGGAGACAATCTTTCGCCATTCCGACTGAAAATAGCCGCACTCATGCCTGTGTGCATGATAAAACATCACAAATCAATTCAACAACACAACATAACATGAGCTCAGAGGTCGTTTTTGCCGAAAAGCCTTAAACCTCTATGCACATTGTCGAGAATTTGCCAAGAATTCAACTTACACTTGTTTGAGATTTACGAATCTGATGATAAAATAATGTGGTCCGGATCGGGGCCAAGGGTGTTAATGTTCTTCTGCATTCTTTCGGTCCAACTTTTTTGTTTGATTATTTAACGAAGGAACTGTGTTTGCAAAGATTCATAAATCAGTTTCTCGCATAAATTCTTAGACCCACTGTATACGATGTCTGTTAAATTTTTCAATTATTAACGTACCTAGGTGTTGGAGTAACAGATAATATCATGATGGAGTGTAATTATAAAATGGCCCACCAGGTAGTTGTCATTGCCATAGAGTTAATCGTCTATAGAGATACTTCTACTGTAATTACTACGAATTTACAGCTTCATTACGCTAACGGAACATTCAGTACTAATTTAGTACTCCATAACGGCATGGCTTTTGAGATAGGTATCAGCTGATAAGTACCTTAGTTCGTTTGATTTGGCCAAATTTTTAGGATTTTGGATATACAGCGAGAAAATGAAAGATAAGCATCCACTAAGCCTTTTGTCACTCAACCCTCGAGTGCAATCTTTTGATAACTCATGACGACCTGTATCATACTGTCAATTATTTTAACCCAGTCATTTTAGATAGAATTCACTGTAATGCTTCAAGAATGTATTTCGGAACAAATCTAGAGATTTTAAGTTTAGTAGTCCCAGAAATCCCTAACTATAGCAGTATTTGGACAAAAATTCCAGACCAGACACTAGACACATCAAAATCGAAAGTAGAAGTGTAACTTGAATACTGTGTAAACATATTTATCTGGCAGGCGTCAAGTTCGTTCCTTGAAGGTTGGACTCACAGGTGTTTAGTAAGTTGATGGCAATGGGCTGTCTGTCAAACAGAAAGAATTAAAGAAAGAAAAGGATGGAAAGGTTGTCACATTGGCTATTGGCTTTGGCACTCCGTTGACAATATTATTATTAGGTATTGAAAAGAACAATTAAGGACCACCTCACCATCGCCGATACAATTTAGTATGTTACGGTCGGTTTCCAAATCATTACGAAAATCATATAAAGAAACCTGTCCATAGCGTTCGAGATCTGGCTATATGGAGGTTTTTACTTTTATATAGCTATTCACAGGGGATTATTGATTGGTGGACCGGGTCCCATACGGCATTGGTTAAACAGAAGACTGCTCTACATCAAGGCAGAGTCAGATGAATCACAAATGAACTAGGTCAAATGAATATGGGAAAGAAATACATTTAATAATTTAAAGCATGACTTCAACATGCAACATAACCCACAATAAGACACTTGACTGGTCCCATGAATGAGATTGGAGTAGAATGACCCCATCAAGAGCGATTTCTACAAAATTATCTTCACCTTTACCTTCTGACCACAAATTTTCTCCCCTGAAACTATATTGGGTTGAATGGTCATCCAACAAATGATTGACACTTGAATAACCTGCGTTTATATACTCTGAGTAGAGGCATAATTGTGAATGTCCTTTCCATTTTCGTTGAAAAACAAGCGTTTTTCCGCCCAATTGCATTGCCCAAGTTCCAGAAAAGTGACCAGCTGTCTTTTCGAGATAAAATAACTTATAGTAGACGACTCAAAACCAATCCATCATGGAGTGTCAAAACACCATTTTTCGTCACCTCCACCAAAAATCCGAAACTACGTTCGTCCCATATGCGTTAACACTAGAAGGGTTCTATATGTTCGGATACACAGTTAATAGTTTGAACTCTAATATCTACAATATGTGTTGTACGCATTCTGTCCAAATATGTATGAGGAAGTATGTCTGTTTAATTTAACCATAAAATCTTTTCAACACTTATACTTTTCGGGATTCTGTACAATAATAGCGGAAGTGGAGTACTCAGTATCAGTCCGTTATAGCGGTAGCGGTACTGGGTGTGGGTAGATTCCTTGAGTACTTCGCTGTGCTCAGTGTTCGATACCTCGGGCACGTAATTCTACTGAGTGAGAGCTAAATAGGTATTTCTCTACTGGAGATTATTCCTACAATATACTGCAAATACATATTGTGCAATATATATTTAATTCGACAAGCTGGTTTGATTAAAATATGTTTGTATGTAGGACTGTGGGTTATTGGTTGGCCTGAAGTCTCAGTCTTTAACACTACTACTGTTCTCACTTAGTTGGTGAAAATTGTTCTTAGCCAAGTCTCTACTTATGTTAACATTTCTTATTACTTGGAGATGACATATGACGTTGTGTTTTGTTGTCACAGAATCATAATATTTCTGTCTTACAAAAGAACAGCTGGTACATCCAACATCCATATCTTCAGTACAAAGTATAATTTGTACTGCAGTCATGAATAATGTTGTACCAGGATAGTTGTACGAGGAGAGTGGAGAGAAAATGAGATAACAGATTATCCGGAAGAAAAGTTGATTTAGTAGATATTATGTTATAGATATTCAATTCAACGATCCGTCCAGGGCACTTTTCATTGAAGTCGGGTCCGCGTCCTGGCCATTGTCGAAATACGGCTAGAATCTGAATCCTAATCCTGGTTTGTTCGGTAATATCTGTTTTATTGTCAGACCAAAATTTCTCGGTTTGTACCGCACTGAACTGGACTCACCCGCGTGTAAAGCATAAAGTTTATGCAATATATTATGAAGTATCTCTGTAGTATCACTGCATGTAGCATTAGAATCTCGAGGAATTTCCTTTAAATCAAGCGTGCATGATCATATACCTCTACCTCGCCATCAGTTATTCCAGTAACCTACCGTTACCTGTCTATGCCTCAATTCTGAGTATCTAATTACAATTTCTCGTGTAATTAGAATATTTGTTTAATTAAAAAAAAGTGGAAATGACACCAGTAATATATAAACTCTCCAGGGACGGCGAGTCAATAGTCAATATTGAACTCGGCCAGCTGATTCGGGAAAAATCATATGTACCCCTAAGAACTTTCATTCTTTATCCAGACCTTCTTTTTTTGTAAGACACTGATTTATGTACGGACTTCGTACCCAAAAGACAATTGTTATAATGGTTGCACGGGCAATTTTTTCGGAGTTGTTCCGATTATCATTATTGTAGTTGGTCAAGTTATCTAATTAGTTTGAGTTTTCTAAGGGTGACAACATGACGTGGCCCCCTCTAACAACTGGCCCCCTCTAAGAGGTATGCCAGTAAATACTCCAACGAGTTGTTATTTTTCCGTTGGAGCACATTACAGCAATGGGAAATAGATCTCTCCCATGTGCACCAAGTTGTTTACAAAATGACTCCAGAGGTCAAAAATGACCCATGCAATTCATGCACTCCATATTACGTTGCCACGGGATTGCCCGTTGAAAATTCATCCGTTACAAAATCGGAGAGTTTGAAAATTATTTTCAGTACTAACCTACCTATAAGGGAGATGTTTTATTTACCTTGGGTGACATCTTCTTTCGGAGAACAGCACGATTCGAATGATACCTCACTCGACCTATAGGTCATCACGGGTCCACATATTGTCTTTCGCTGACCAGCAGAGGTCAATGGAAAATAGTTAGGGGTCAAGTGGGACCCAACGAATGTAGAGGAGCAATTTTCCAGGGTCAACAACTCTTGTCGGTGTTGAGAAAATTGCTGGAGTTGTTATCCTTGGTCTTTGCCTTATGTACGTAAGGTTGAGTGAAAGAAGCTTTTGATTTCTTACACACTCCGGATAGATTTGCCGGCCAGGAGGGAATCATTCGTCCGGGACTCCACGGACGGGGCCCAAAAAGTTCACTGGATATAAACCACTTCAAAGTTCCTTCTAGGGCCAATTCAATCCGGACTCTGTAAGAATCAAAAAGCTTCTTGTTCAAAATTGCCAGTCTGAGACTTTGACAACTTCACTATACTAGGTGAGCTCATACTTTGTAATCAGGAAAATTGAAGGAGATTTTTCCAAAATTTGACTCCCGCAAAAAACTGGTTCGATTTTAGCAATCTGAAAGTTTTGGCCATACTATTTTTTTTTAACACCAAAATTTTATTCAGTCACCGTCCTCCAATCGAAGAATGCCCACAGACACGGGATACAAATAAC
>JAQFYE010000583.1:0-33046 GCA_034694305.1 Protaphorura glebata
CGAATCCGACCCGAATTTTCGGATCGGATTTCAAATCCGTTATTATCCGACCCGAAAGTTCGGGTCGGATTTCAAACGAGAAATTATCCGACCCGAATCAATCCGACCCGAAATCCGACCCGATCAACCCGACCCGATCGGAACCTTAGGCAAAACTTTCAGGTTGCTGCAGGAATCGAACCAATTTCTCCGGGACTCAAATTTTCTAAATCCTTCTACACTATTTTTGTTTCAACAGCATGAGCTTACCTAGTAGGAAAGTTGTCAAATAATTTTTATAACTATAATAATTAATTGCAATAATTAGTAAACAAACAAAAATGTGGATTGTGACCGCGGTATTTACAAACTTTTGTAACTATTACTAGAATTTCGTAAAGAAAACGGGCAACTTTCACAACGGACTAACCGAAACCTTGTCGGATTTGTATTCGAAGCTCAGCAGCAACTCCGACAGATGATGGAACTAATAGAATTTATACTTTTAACGGAAATGACCTAACGGCTACTTTTTTACCCATTAAAACTTACTTGCAAATGCAAGGCTTTTAATTTTATAGTCAACACGTTGAAATGTTGAATGTTTTAATATTTCTATATATACAGTACTAATTTTTTTTTCTACTATTCCACTCATTTTACTTTTAAGGTGACCATTGGAAAAAACATATGTACAACTAATTTTTCCTGTCAACACGATCATCATAAGCATATGTGTGAAATGTAAAGTGGTTATGGATTTTTTAAATTTGTATCTGGAAGTAGAACTGTGTAATACCGTGTAGATATAATTTGTGAGCAAGATGGTGAAGTCACGATTGCTTTTACTAACATTTATTTAACTGGCAAGGGTAACTTCGTCCACTTTCGTTGCCCCAGATCTCAAACTCAGAAATAATGACATATGTACCTAATTTAGATGATTCTGATTTTGAACATTTATTTTGGACCGGAATGCACAGTCAATTTTACCAGAAATTCAAATATGTATATTGTTTATAATATAGGAAGAGCTGAGAGAAATGAAATGATTTTGAACTCAACAACGAACTCCAACAGTTTGAGCTTTTCCATTCTTTCATTATTTGATCAGCACACGAATTAGCTAAACAATAATGCATCTTTACGTAATAAATTGCACTCCTTTGCAATCATATTGATAAATATGTCGTCGCATTGTTCAAAATAAAAGTAAAAAGAAAACAATGTCATCGTAACAACTCTATCATAGCATGCTACTCAGGAGGTTCATTTGCTTAACGTAATGTCGGTAACACGGCAGCGTTTAATTATACCGGCGCACTACGTTAAATACCGCAATCTTGTTTTTTTTTTTTTTTAATATCAAAATAAACGAATTTATTCAATCACCGTCTTTCATACAGAGGATGCCCAATGGACACGGAATACAATTTAATATTTGCTTAAAGACTAGATAGTATTGCGTTTTACAAAACTACAACTCAAAGTACTGGAGCGAAACCGAAGTCTCAATAATTATTTCTTTCAAATACATGAATTCATTGAGTTCGAAACATTGAAACAAGGAATTTTGAACTAAACATTATGTGTTTCAAAATTTTATATAATCGAAATAATGATGATCACCGTCCAGTGCAAACTGAAATTCTTGACCATAATAAATCTTAATACAGATTTCTGGAGTGAAGTACGAACGCGCAGAGCACAGCCACGAATTATGGCATAAATTAATTATGAATTAGTACATATGAAACATGTGTAGAGAATTTCTACCGCTGCACTCGATCAGAATTTTTTTTAGTATATTAATACTTTCTTAATTTCAGTGGTAATGCGTTACGTGGACCAGTACGACGCTACGATGGACTGACTTTGTGATTAAAACATTAAAAGATTGATGACTGGGCATTGGAGTTGCGAATAAAGTCAATAAAGAATACACGACGATAAGTGCATGCACATATTTATGTACGCACTGTTCAAAGCCGAGGTCAGGGTAAATCAGAAATTATATGGGGATTCAACAAAGTCCATCTAACGGAGTTTCACTTTTACCCCATATAGGGGTAATTTCAGTTCAGGTTAGGTTAAGTATGACACGGTCTCAACAACTCACAATGACTTTGGTATCAAAATTTCCTACTAAAAAACTTCATTGTCCTCGTTCGCTGTAAAAACAATATTTCCCATGACTTCTTTAATTATTGTTGAAAAGCTGAGTCCTAATGTTGACAAGAGCGAAATGCTGATATTATCGGGGATATAAAAGGAATGAACCAAAAGGATGCCGTTTTGAGGAGAAGTGCCGTGAGCTCACTCTGACGAGAGAGAATTGAGGATTTTGTTTGTAGAATTTGATGATGGGAATTGAGATTTGAGTTGATTTTCCCGGCAGGGAATTCTTCCCATTCTCTTCGTTTCTTCCCAGTCGGATTTCAATTGGATTTGGACGGGGATTTGGACACACAGCGCAGCTGGTCCCAAATCACCCATGGGCACTTCCACCACATCCAACAACTCACACGGCTTGAGACAATCAAATGTTTGTTTGTTTCTTTATCAGTGAGCTATATCAGTCATCAGTGCAATACAAGTATAAAACTTGTCCAGTATTTATAATGAATGATAAAACATGGGGGTTACACTCTGGACTTCTTATCTATCCTGAGTTATGCCGGACAAAATTCCGATATCACACATACTTTGTCAAATCATGGCTGATCCCCTACTTATACGAGGTAGAAAGCCGATAACCATGCTTAGAGGTTCAGAATTCACCTCATGTTGTGTCCACTTCTTCACCAAGATTCTTTCCCCCTATTGGAGATGACTCTAGAGGCTGCTGAACACACAATGAGTTAGACACGATGCATAGCATGTATGGCATAGGAGATTTGGCTATCCATTACAAAAAATAGTATATCCATTAGGACACTACCACGACGGATGTAATGCGAAGATTTCCAAGGAAAATTTTGTGCCCGCAAATTCGACGAGGGATTTCTACGTGCATGGAATCTATATTTGTAAATACCGCGGAGATTTACACGATAAAGCGCAGATGGGAATTTTCAAGGAGAGAATTTTGGTTCGAAAATAACTTGGGATGGGAGATATCCACAAGGGAAGTGAGGTTTTCCAATTGGAATGTCTATCGCGAAAAGTCATGCGAGATATATAAAATACGAATTTGAATTGGTGTGGGAAATATCCTTTGGGGAATACCAATAGAAATTGTTATACGGAAAATGTGGATTTCGTGGGGAAATACCAATAGAGAAAGTCATAAGGCATAAGAGAAATCTGGATTTCTAGAGTAAATACCTCGGGAGTTTCCATAACGTGGACTTCCAATTGTAGCTTTCTCCTTGGGGAAATACCGTGGGAGGTTTTCATAAGGGAGATGGGAATTTTCAGGACAATTTCTATTGGCAAATACAATGAGAGATTTCCAAGAGACAAAAGATTTCCTAGGGGAAATTTCCATTAGAGATTTCCAAGGGGAAATTTCCATCAGAGATTTCCAAGGGGAAATTTTGATAGGGAAATGCTAAGATGGATTTCTGGATGAACATTTTGGAGTGGCAAGATTGTTGGTTTTGGTGCCCTCTATGTTAGACCATTTTGAGTTTGGAGTTGATGTTAAGGAATAAATTGTTGAAGACGAAGGAGTTGGGGAGTGGATGCCCATCCTTAGGTAGGAATTGAACCCGTGTGTTGTCTCTGGGTTTTGGTCATCCAGTCAGTCAGTCCTCTGTCTCCGAGTCAAGTGCACGGATCCAGCTCAATTTACAAGAACCGACTAGTATCCAAATCCAAACAACGAAAGGTAATCACCAACTAATCAACAGTTAGAAACATTCACCACAATTCATCAGTGACTAGGAGGTGGGACTAATCAGTTTTTCTTTCAATAGGTTCCATAGGCAAACTATATTTAGTACAACTCCCGATTTGAACGGGAATCAGACGTAAACATGGCGGAAACTCAGTCCTCCCTTCTACTCAGAAAACAACTCTCAGGTGACCAAAAATACTCATTTCATTATTTTTTTTTCAGTTGAATGGAGTCTCAAGGTCTAGTCCAAGGTTATACAGAGATGTAGAAAAAACTGTTAAAATTAAACATGGGGTATCACATAAGGGTCAATGGTCCAGGTTTTGTGCAAAGTCAAAATCTATTACGAAAAGCTTCTTATCAGTGCTCACGAGTACTGATCTTTCTTTTCAGTTGTAGATAGCAAAATTGCCTTTCTTTTAGATATAAAAAAGAGAGATTTATTATTGATTTTTGACTGTTCGGGCAAGCTAGAATTAAAAGTTAAAAACCTGCACCTTCGACCTGCTGTAGTCTAGCCTTAGTCTAACCGTACATAGTAATTCCTACATTGTTAATTTTTCTTAAACGGACACTGAATTGCGTAACTTTTATTTGTGGATTTAGTGAATTTAAAATATGAAATTTGGAAACTGAATCTCAGATTAGCTTATAATTTCAATATTTTTACTTTCCCGAAGTATTCAGAATCAGTGGTTTTAGATTTCAGGAATGTTGATTTTTGATGTTTCGACTATGGTTAAATTATGTATTTATTTTTACCAATATTTTTAGGCCCAAGTTTATATTTGTTGTTAATACTAGGTGATTTAGTGTTGTTTAGGTTAGCTCTTTCCCACTGGCTTCCGACGTTATAGTTCAAAAGACTAAATGCTTTGCAAAATAGCAACAATTGACGTCATCGGTACTTCCTGATCGTCATCAGGAAGTACTGGCACTGAAAGTTTGATACTATTGAATGTTTAGGAGCTTTGACCTTGCATTGAATTGCAATCATCTGTAGTAGGAAGGAATGCAGTTTCCTAAATATAGTCTTCTTTCGTATTTTGATGAATATTTTAAGGTTTGATCTATGCTCACATCTAAAAGTTTTCCAGATGCATATTGTACTTGCACGTAAGCATTTTAAAGGAGGTATATTTCACAAAATTGTTTTTTCTATGTGCGTATCGCTGTGCTGTCATAGTCAAAGGGTTTCTCGCTATGGGTCCTTACCCTTCATTTTGTATCACACCAAAATGTAAAAGTGTAAAACCATTCAAATGCATATTTTGAGTCATAAAAGTGAATAATTTTTCTAATCTATTATTCCCATCACATCACACTTGGCATAATGTTTATAGGAGTACACATGAGCAGATGTTTTATCCGATTCGGGTATATTGAGCTCAGGCGAAGGCTAGACAGGAGGGGTACCTTTTGATTTTTATTTCACGGTAGATTCGCTGACTCCGAACTCCAACCATTGTTTAGTTTTATGTCGTTTTATCCAATCCAGAGTTTAGACTTCGGTCAATACGAGTAAATCGAGTAATATTCAACTCCAGTTTCATTAATTCAATGCAGTCCACTATCCTTCCATCCTTTCTTTTCAACCTTGGTTAGATAAAATGACTTGCATTCTATGAGTTACCATATTGACTCGGTTCTTGTGATGATTATTGGGTATACATATTTGTTATACCGTTAGATAGTTAATACAAATTCAGATCAGAATATATTATTGTTAAGGTAAACACTTTAAAATTCCGCTCGGCTACTTGTCTACGTGCATTGATTTCATAAAACCATACTTTTTTGTTCAAAGCCATAAAAAAGTTAGTTCCGAGACGCCCTTTTGATAATATTTTAGAACCGTTATTATTTATACTATGTTAAGATATTTAGTTTTGCGTAGAAATTGATCAACTGAGATTTCATTTAAATATTCAAATGTATTTAGACTTCTGCCCTCGGACTTGTGTGCAAAGGAGCAGAACTGCTTTGTGCTTTGTCTTTTTTAACGACCTGTTACAGAATTCGATTAGTTTGATTGAGGGACGAATCTTTTTTCCTTACAATTTGACTCGTAGAGTTAACAGTTGCATATGCCACGATTGACTTAACCTCTAAGTATGTCATATCATGATGTTCATTTACTCGGATTTGTCAGAGTAGTCGTCCTTTTCCTAAATGCAATTTAAATTACTTTCTTATACAATACTCTTTACTCCCTGGAGTGCACAGACTGGGAATTCTCCAACGAACCACGGCCCTCTTTGTAATTACTTTTTGAATTGAGTGAAATGTGAGTAGAAATTCGTGTTCTCCATATATCTGAGATCGGTTTCGCAAGTAATCAAAATTGACTGAAACCTGTGCTAGCTTCTATTCGTTATTTACACAATATAATTAAGTACTGAAGAGTAGATCTGACAAGGCGACTTTTCGGCTCACCTCTGGTCTATCACAATCCGGGACATTAGATTTCACTCTTGGTAATTTGTAATCCAAGAACCTTCTGTTAAAAGTCCTTAATTTCATGTATTTTGTAAATCCGACTCTTTCGGGATTCTCATATCCGCGTCTCTTCACATACAATACTTGGGGAATTGATCACTCGTATCTTTATGGGAATTCTTCAAAAAATATTTTAAAAAGTTCCGATAGTTTAGAAGTGATTTTATAGTATGCATGCTTGGTTGGAGTCGTTGTTTAATGGGAAAATTTGAAAATTGAGAATTACTCGAAAGTTGACTCCAACTCCTACTCCTGGTTCTTATTTACCTCAAAATCATTTGTATTCATAATTTATGACTTCCGCGTGAACTGTGAGAACCATATTCTGCCTGATCCCACTCTTGCTAGATAATAGGCAATATTTTCTAGACGTGACGACATTCATATTCACCACACGTTGGTTTATTATCTACCCAATAGTGCAGAAGAGCTCCACCGCTCAAAACCCGTCGTCCTTTCTTTTACTGCTGACTGAGAAAGAATCGATTCCTGTCGAATTCCTTCATACAAATGACTTGAGGAATGGACTTAGGAGAATTACCCGCACGCCAATATGAAATTCTTTTACATTTTCTCTTGAAATTGTTTCAATTTCCAATGATATGGATGAATATACTAATTTCCTCCTATAATCAATGATTGGTTTATTTCTGTACCTCCGACAAATCTCTCTCTAGTCTCAGCAGACTGCGTCAGTGTTTCGTATAATTAAAATAGAGAATTGCATTTCCTCAGTAGAACTATTCCGTCAAGAGTTGTCGGTAATCAGGTTAACCTTAAGGAATCTTCTATAATCGAACTTGAACTTATTACTCCTCAGCATTTTACTTTTGGTAGGAGGAATTTGTATGGGTTCGACAATGATGACAAATAATGGGGAAACCGAAACGGAGTGGCCTGAGTTTATAATATAATGATATTATTGGATTTACAGAGTTGAACAAGAACCCTGTTGAAGGATTTTCTGCAGGGCTTGTAGATGATAATGATATTTATCGTTGGGAAGTCTTGATCATTGGACCTCCAGATACAATGTAGTAAGTGCCTAATTAAAATTTTCATACTTCACACTTTATAGCAACGCTTTCGATTGAGAATTGTCGTCTGAAAATGTTTTTTATTTTTATTTTTGTAGTGAGGGTGGATTTTTCAAAGCTACATTGTCCTTCCCGCGGGAGTATCCTCTTCGTCCCCCGAAGATGAAGTTTGTAACTGAAATTTGGCACCCGAACAGTAAGTTGATCGTAATTCATTTTTAAATCCGCTTTTAGAGTTTATGGTTACAAAAAATGCAATATGTTGGTCAAATTCAATTATTTGCCTTAATTAGTTCGGAGTTCAGACATCTGATCAGATTCTTTTTGTGAGATATCGTGGAATATTTTCAAATCTAACAAATACCTCTAAATATCATTCGGCAATCATTTAAAAATTTTCAATATCTTTGTTGTTGATCATATATGTTCTCTTATGTCTCTACATTTCCTGAATAGGATGTTGATATTGCTTATTAAGTCTTACTTTCTGTATTGGAATAATTTGCTGATAAATGAATTCAATCTTAATTTCTTGTTTTTATAGTCGATAAGAGCGGAGATGTTTGCATTTCCATTCTTCATGAGCCAGGTGATGATAAGTGGGGATACGAAAAAGCATCGGAGAGATGGTTACCAGTTCACACTGTGGAGACAATACTTATATCTGTAATTTCCATGCTCGCAGATCCAAACGATGAAAGTCCCGCTAATGTTGATGCTGCTGTGAGTTTTACTATTATTTTATTGGACTTGTAATTTTATATGTCATCATAATCGTGTCTAATCTTATTTTTTTTCTATTTGACCTTGCAGAAAGAGTGGAGAGAGAACTATGGGGAATTTAAACGAAAAGTTGCCCGCTGTGTACGACGAAGTCAAGAAGAATGTAATTACTAATATTGACATTATACGCCTTCTTTATAATAACCGAACCGCCTTTCCTAGTCTTCCAAATTCATTTTGAACTATGTACATGTTTGCGTGTCGTGTTCTACTTAATTCTAGTAGTTTCTCTAAATTTTTGGATCATTCTGGATCGTGCTTAAAATTCTCTGTAAATGGTCTGATTTGGTTATTTTAAAAAAAGTTCATGTTTGAATGTTCCTTTATTTCGGCTTGATTCGTTTACTTTTTTGGGGTATTTAGTACAAACATTTACGGTCGGGTTTCGTTGTAGATTGTAGACAATTTTCTGCTTCGTACCCGGTTTCTTTTAGATGTTTGGAAATGATACAGAATTCAATTCAGTACTTTTATCATATTTAGTAATTTATCGTTAATATAATTTCGTTTACCTGAAATTTGACCACCTATTTTTGTCGTAATGGGTTTTGCGAATTCATTATTATTTGAATTTGATTTTATTTATACTCATGTTCCATGGGTGCATGTGTATAGCAGTGTATAGTTAATTAATTTAGTTTGCTGACGTCATACCTAATACGTGGTTTTGGTGGTAGCTTGTCCTCTGTGTTTGCATTTGCCGTCAGCTCGTTTAACTCTAATCACTTGAGTACGCAAAGACACGGCATGATTTCTCTATTGTTTCAGTTTGGTAATTGATGATGAAAGAATATTTACGTAATCATTTTTTACTCGTAAAATGAAAGACTGTCTTAGACTCCGAGTTTGATTCTGAATTCCCCATTACAGTCGATTTATTTTGAATTCTTGCCGATTTCTAATTCCACCTTTTGTATAACTGTATAGCCGGCTTAACTATAATAATAGCTTTCAAATCGATTATTCTTACTTAAACTCCATTATGGGTGGTGTATGCTGGGCTTCTAAACAATAATTTTGTATAATATTACATCATTTGTAAGGCAATGATTGAATTTGGCTTTAAATTGTTATATGAAGAGAGATTTTGGAATATTTGAAATTAACTTTGAACTATGCCTTCATGTATACGCCACTGATTTGAATTTTGAACATCAAATTGAATTCCAAATTTTATTATTTGTTATTTTAGTAGGCTAGGGAATGTTTCATCAGCCGTCCCGTGGAATCGTCGAGCCTTGGGATGAAATCGTGAGGACTCTACATATATTTTTGTGTCTTAACCAATGCTTAACCTTGAGTGCATTGCTTCTTATCTTTCTTTTCTAAATCTTAGCTTTTGGGGAAAAAAGTGAACCCATAGTACCCATTTTAAATTTACTGTCTCAATTTGTAAGTCATTGACAATGATTTGATAAATTGTATTACTTTTATTTCCAGAGCATCTTGAATACCCCGTCTTAAGTATAACCATCGCAGTCAGTCATTTAAAAAATAATTTAGCCGTACCCCCCCATCCTGCCTCACAAGATCAGAGGAGATCAACTCAGATTCAGATCGTCCTTACAAATTCGTTGTTCGTACATCCAAATCCAATCCAAAACCATAAACCCCCTTTTTGTGAGAGTTCAAACAAATTAGGGTGGTTTTTTCAAACAAATCCCAATGTGGGGGAAAATATTCAACCATTATACTGAAATGGACTGAACTGCTCTCAATTTATACATAACATATAATGATAATACTAAATGATAGTAATAATAGGATTATATAATTAAGTAGGTGACTGATGAGAGTCTGATATGAATTGTGCTGTGCATTTTAAATCGTAAGAACCCCCCTTCCCCATGTGCAAGTGCGTATGAAAATGAAAAAAAAAACTAAGACCAACTAAATTCTCCGACTCCATGTCTGTAAGACACAATTTTGAAAAATTGTACGTGTTGTGCATATATGATGATGTGTAGAGAGATGAATTAACTAATTAGTTCGGATCATTCGCATTAACAAAAAGCGCACGTGTGAGTGTGTGACGACAAAAAATGATTTTATATTAAATGCGGTCTCGAATATAATTATATTAGGCATGATTATGGTCCAGAAAATGTAAAATTGGGTCGGAAAGTAATGTTAAAAATATTCGAAATTGATTGTAGAGTTGTACCGAATAATATTAAATAGGATTTTTGGTAATAGGCCGACTCCGAATACGCTGTTTGGTAATCCAAGCAATCTGTGTTCGGTTTTTGACTGAAAATTCCTTATATTAATTCGGTTACATTCTAGTTCAATCGATAAATTCCATTCAGACAAGCGTGGTTGGGTTTTACCATGTGGTGGTAAACAAAATTGTGTCCGAAATCACTTGTAGTAGTTAATAGTGTAAGGTCATTTATTGACCGCCAAAAACTGACAATGTTTTTAAGTTCTAAGAAGTTCTAATCAATTGTTTTAGTACAATTTTCCCAAGACTAGAGTCACGAGCACTGCATTTATCTATTTACCTCGTCCAGTTCATCACACTTCGTTTTGGTTTTATGAGAATCACTTTAAGACATGAATCCAATTTGTTAAAAAAAATAGACACTTTTAATGAGTTTGGTTGGTGTTGAGCGAAAAATTTCGGCAGAACATCCATTTTCCCCTAAAAATGAAAGTTTATTACAGATTTCTTATTTGCTTTCATTTTATTTCCAATCATGTGGTTATTTGTAAATATTATGCTCAAATGAATAGTATATTGTGCGAATGAAATGTAATTGTTTTGTGACATCGTTTCTGTATTGTCGTGTTGATTATTTAAAAGATCTCAAATTCATCATAATACTAATATGTGTTTTTAGACCATTTAGAGAATTTAGGGAAATTGTGTACATAACGTGAACGGACAATTTAAGTGCCTTCCTACTCAGAGGAAGTTTCAAAGAGAATTATTCCCGACTATGCATTTTCAATGAATTATTCTCAAAAAGTGGGATTAGTACACAATGTTTGGTGTTCAAAGTTAGTGTGGAACTTACATCACTGGTATTTTGAAAGTCTTCAAGTTTTTGTATTCAGTTAATTGTGTTTTCGAATTATTACATTTAGAAAAACGCAGCAATTATTTTAATGGCCAAATAAGTTTAATCAGATTTCATAAACGAGCGGCAGGCTAGAGGATTAACTTATTTTCCAAGTAAAAGGTTTCGAAATTTCGCTTCACAACAAACTCCGATAATATTGCGGAAGGTGTCTGGGTTTTACTGATTCAATTTTTAAACGTAAACTGAGCACGAGGTAACTGGATCATTATTGCATTGCATTGAGTTTCCAAAATTAAACCTTGCGTTTGTTTACTGAAAAATACGATATTACTGCTTCAAGTTCAGCGGAGTCTTGAATTGACGTGATGTAGTTTTATTAGATTTTATTGAGATTTTAGTGCATTTAGTTTAAGTAGTGGAATTAATGTAATCACGTACCATTAGAGTTTTAACCTCTGCCTGGATTAAATTTCATCTATAAATTGTGAGATCACATAAATATATTTTAATGGTTAGACAGGGCTGGACGGAAATCCCTTCTGGTCGAGCTTTTGGTTTTTGGAAATATTCTTCCACAAAGACTCACCATTCTCTGAAATTTATCTATGCAAAAATGAACCTTATACCCGCACTGTTTTAATGATATTTGCGACTCACGACATTTGAAACACTTTTTGACACCATATTTTTTTCTGAAAAATTTGGCTTAAGTTAGCTTTGAAATTTAAAAAAAAAAATTACAGAGTCGAAAACTTTTCAAAATTTTGTGGATCGGAAAAATGAGACACAAGAATTTAGGTCTGGGAGTTTGGGACTTGGAAAATTTTCAGTGGTCCATCGTGCAGGGATCGCAACCATCATGTGCGTAATAAGTAAATTTAACACATCACGTCATTTAAGTCAGTTCTCCGTCTCCAATTCAGACGCATTTATTCAATTGTAAATATAAACATTATTATGTTACTTAAATACAAAGTGTAATAATAATCTTAAGGTACAAGGACAATGTTAAATTGGTTATTTTTATTTCCAAACAATCGAAGGAGCATCATTCACCCCTCTGGACTTTTTAACGGACACCTTCTTACCCTAATGATGAGTTACATTTTACACAAGGGCGGATATTCCAAAAGAAATTTGAATTGAAAAACGAATTGTTATGCATTTACTTAATGAGAAGTCGGGAAAAGTTAAGGAGTCCGAATCTGTGACGTGCAATTTTGTGAGTGAATTTTAAGGTAACCCGGCAATGAAATGGGAGTCATGCACCCAGCCAGAACTACGATTAAGTATAAGTCTATTATACGTAATATGATAATGTATGATAATTAAGGAATTACAAAATAAATCGTGGTAACCAATTGTATTGTACCAACTCATCGTCAAAGAGCACTCGTCAACAAATAAAATTATTGACTGAGTCATTAAAATATAATTTGAAATAATAAAGAAAGAACAAAAAATCACTTGAGATGAAACTTTTTCCGTCTGTTGGTCGTCGTAATTTATTTACGTCAAGGATGATTTTTGATGGTCAACAATTAACAGAGTAGGTCCTTACATTTTTATCCTCCTGCTGCATATAAATTTGGTGTGTCGTATCTGGCCACATTGACACGATTATTTGTGCTGAACCAGTACGGATATCCTACTATCGGAGTAAAAATGAGCGGATATCGGCGGTGTCCCTGTTTGAAAGTAATTTCCAAGGTAAAATATATCTGTCCAGGCATTTTGTGGATGCTCTTATCCAATTCTTGTGATAATTCGATTTTAAACAAAAATCTGCTCATCCTTGCGAATAATTTTTTCAAACAAACTTATAATTGTTAAATATTACATTGGTTTACTGATTACTCAAGTCACTTATTTCGTCCTCCACTAGAAGGATACTTTTGAATTTATTCTTCTGTAATCCTATTTCAATACAATCCCTCTATTCGAAATTCATTTAACATTCAGTTTCCAAAGTGTGCGTGTCTGAGTTACCTTCGAATTCATTTATATCCTTTAAGTAATTGATTTGATATAATACAGTAAATCCCCGATTAGAAACCGGTCCCGAATAGTAACCCGGCCTCCAATACTAACCGGGTCTTTCTCCACCTTTCTCCATGCACTCTTATGGAGAAAGTGGTGAAAGTCTGTGACCTCCGACCTTGTCTGAACAAATACTAACCCGGGTTACTGTTCGGGGACTTACTAATTGTTCTTTCATTCACACAATTTCATTTACTTCGCTGCGAAACAATGGCGGAAAAATTCTACTGAAGTTAGACAATTTGAGCCACAATCATATTCTACCATATTCTAAGTGTTATTAAGTTTAATCTACACTTAAATGTCTGACGCCTGGCAAAATCAAGATGGTGGTTGGTACCATCAAATTAATGGGCTTAATGGACAGCATTGATATATTATGACGTTAGAGGGAGTCGATGAGGTGCGACAATTATTTCTATCAGATTCTAATGAAATTCGGAGAAATGTTGGAAGTAGGATCTTGGAAAAATAAATAATGTGATCCGTTACACGACAGTTTCTTGATTAAAACGATGGTAATTGGAAGTATATTAGGGTAATACTGAGGGTAACTTCATCACCAAATACTCAAAATTCTCACTTGAAAAATCGGGTCATCTATTAATAATGTATGTATAAGCACCATGGACCCGTATATTCTTAAATTATAGAGCTTTAATTAATAACAAATTTATTATTGTTCATCAATCATTGAGTTTCAGAAATATTTATACAAAGCTAAACTCATACTGATCGAATCAGAAATAATTTCAATTCACCTACAAGTTAAATCTCTGCTGAATACGTAAATTCTCATTTCGGGCAGCTACGCGTATATAGAACTAATTTAATATTTTAATGTATATAGAAACGGAAGGTGAATTTCTATATAATAAGTTCATCAACTCATTGTTTATGTTGCTCCTGTTTGAGAGGGTTTGTAAAGGATGGATTGATTCCAAGTATGTACGGAAGTAGTATTTTACAAACATTCATTCGGTCAGAGTAAAAATCCTTCAATTTTCACCCATTCCAAAAGAGGTATAAGTTTTGGATGATTTTATATAATTTCTACGCAAAAAAGATCGAATACGATGTAATATAATATATTAAATTAGTTTACTCTATAATATAGATATATTCAGTCATTATAGGAGAGAGAGAAGGGTTCATTTCTTGAGAAGTGGTTGACTTTCTCCAACGTATTGATGATGAACATCAGGAGAGGACGTTACCGACGGTTGACCAACTGGGACGGATGGTATCGTAAATATCCTCTCAGTTCCGCCGGGTGAAGTACTCAAAGAAGTAGTTGACGACGTAGTTGTAGGGACCTCACTTCCACTTCTACCACCAGATAGAGCGGAAGAAATCGTGGAAATGATTGGACGAATACCTCCAGTTCTTGGAGGTCCCGTAGAAGGCATAACTTGAAGTGGGATGGAAGTAGCTTCCGCAGGGAGTCGCCCTGGGTCTTCCTCGTTCCCATCGCCACCGCTTGGAATTTCATGGGGGACAGAATATTGAATCAAGGACCGACTTAGACTCCGAAGCAGACTGAACCTCGAAAAGAAAGATCGATTTTGTGTTGTCGATGTCCTGGAACCTGAAGACGTTTCCCCAGTCGGGAATTTGGCCAAAGACCCAGCACTTTCCCTACGAGGTGCTTGATGTGGTTGTCGAGAGGTTTCAGCATCACAAAGGCTTGCTTGTCTTCTAACAGCTGCCTTAGCATTTTTTCGACAAAATAAAGTTGTCGAACCATGTGCGTGTGGAATATGTGAGAGTTGAAGGGATCCAACACGAGGGCGAGCCCTAGGATGAAAATCATCAACACTCCTCGCGACTTTCTTAGATTTTGTGCCGAGTCCTCTTTTGGGACTTCCATCCAACTCTGTACTAAATGCTTTCCCGAGATCCTTGACTCTTTTATTACGACTCTCTAAAACACTCTCCAACATGTCCAGTTCAGCCGGTGAGAGTCGCCCAGAAGATACGACGTCCCGCATCTCTTCAATCTCCCGTTGCAACTCCCGGATTTCACTGACCACCACATTCGGTTCATCTTCGTCCTCTTCTTCCAGGATAATTTCAGCGGCTGCTGCTGCAGCGGCTTTATTTTTATCCTCCATTTTTTCCATTTCCTTTGCCAACATTTGTACTTCCCAATTTTGATTATTGATTTGTACTTCTTCGTCTAGATCAGAATCATCTTGTTCTGGAGGTGGGCCCCCTTCACCCTGACCCCCATCATCACTCCCATCATCATCACTCTCATTCAATGACACGATTCTCTCAGTCACATGGCGGGTAAGCTCAATTTTCTCACTTGGTTCTCCCTCAGAAGAGGATGAGGACTCATACTCTGTCGAAGAGCCCATTTCAACTGCTACAGCGTCTACGTAATTTGATGGGGGTTGTGGGGGTGCAGCTGTGGCAGAGAAGGCCTCCCTGTGAAATTCCAATTGCCAAAGTGGGAATGTTGGAGAAGAGGATATATTTGCAATGTCCCTCCCGGGGTCTCCTAACTCCTCCTCTTCCACACTAATTCCCTGAGCATGTTTGGCACTTGGTAGGTTAATGTAAGAGTCGTCCTCTGGCGGCGAGAACACTTCATCATCCACTTCATCATCGTCATCATCCGCGTCTCTATCATCACGGTTCCCAATCACTGTGTCGATGGAATCTCCACGCCCAAATAGGTATGAAGATGATTGGCGGGGGCGTCGAGAGAGGGGGTGTTCATGGTCAGGATCTTCTTCATCATCGTAATCTTCATCTTCATTATAATCATGATTTGTTGGTTGAAATTCTCCAACTAATCTGTGACGAAGGGATACAGGAAGATGCCCTTGACTCAAATTCTCTAGCTCTTGGATCCTTAGCTGAAGAATAGATATGATTTCATCTCTTTTCCTCACTTCACGCTCCAATGTGCAAAATCTGTCTTGGAACTTGAGCTGCATTTCATCCATTTTAGATTGAATGATATTCTTAATCCCAAGGAACACTCCGCCAATACATTCTTCTTGAGCTACACCGAGACCAAGGTTCCGTCCAATCCTTCCCAGCTCAGCGTGGTCAACCCCTTCGTCCCCATTCTTCATGTTCAGGACCAAGTGCGAAATCCGCGTCTTCATGTTCTGTGCACAAGACAATTATTCTCAAATTAACTTCAGAATTCAACTAATTAATAGAAAATCGTGCTCAAAGTGAATGAAGTCAACTCTTTATATCGTCACCCCCTCTATCAAACATTTCATTTAATGGACATTCGGTTCGACACCTGCCGCCTGCTGGTATTATTGAAACTATTTTCTGACAATTTTGTGAGTTCGATATAGAGAGGTAACGTAATTTGGTTCAATGGTTCCTCTTTTAGCAGCATTATGAGATTAATGTGAACAAAAGCATTGAAAATGTGCTGAACCTTAAAAAAAGCATTTATTTGAAATAAAAAAAATACTGATAGGATAGAGTGGGAAGAAATTAAGGCCCCAATCATAGGATTTAGGAACAGCAGAGATATTCTCAAAAGGATTTTGTCACAAGAGGAAAAAACATGTTTTTAAGGCCGGATTCCGTTGAATCAATTTTGAGTAAAATTAAGAAACTATTCAACAACAACTACAAATGACTCCTTTCCGGTAGTGACATGTAGTGTAGTGTGCCATCGCGCGTCGTCCGTGCATGTCGTCGTCATGAACATTGGACAACTTTTCTATCCTCACCAATTTTCTTGACTTCACATGGCAAACATGAAATCCTTCTATCTGTGTGTCTACTGTGAAAAACGTGAAACTTTCTCCGTCAAACTTTTACTTTGAACTCAATTCTACGTCGCCCAAGACTGTCTCCAGGTTTATCCAGTACCTAGGTACTGGAGAACACAAAGACTTCGTATGTACGAGGGCTCCTCAACAAGTTATGAGCATTTTGTTCCAAAAAGTGTGCTAAAAATCTGTTAATATTCCACTTTTCTGAAAATCACAGGAAGGATTACTTTAAAAAAATGATACTTGGGGAAATGTCCGATATGTTTAAAACTTACTCTCATTAATTGACTGGGTCGCACGCATGAACAAGCCAACAACAAAGGTACGCCTTTGGAATTTTCTCAATTTTTGATATGTTGTAGCAATTGTGATCCTGAACAACATTTGTGAAGGTCCTACCCCCAAAAGTCTAACCGTTTGACCGCTAAAAACGCACAGGTAGGCATGAATGCCGTAAAGTGAAAGCAAAAGTGAAAGTCACTCTATTTATAGCGGCCAAACGGCTAGGCTCTTTGGGGTACGGCCTTCAAAAAAGCTGTTCAGGATCACAAGTGCTACAACATCAAAAATCGAAGGAATTCCACCTTTTCCCGTAAGGTTTGTGCCCCCTTCGGACATAAACCTCCAGTCGGATTTCCAAAAATGTATGATTTTGACATACATTGATTTTAGCATATAGTTACATACGGAGTCGCATTGCTTATGGGACAACCCTCATACATGAACTGAGTGTATGGGATGGAAGTTGGTAACAAAGGAGTTGAAGTCGAAGTCGACGGGGGAAATGACTTGCATGATTGCACCAGTTTAGAATAAGAAGTGATTCTCTAGCACCAAATCTCCAACACCACCGCCGCTGGATCACATATTATGCATGCAAATCTCACAAAATCCTCGACTTAGTCCTCCTTTTTTTAGTTTTACACCGAGTTCGTGACTATACGTTCAGCTTTGACGACAAATCCATTCATGTATGTGTAAAACTTCAACATCCTTGTTGGAGTAGTGGAGTAACCATATATTCCAAAAATTCATTCCTGTGAACTGCAAACATATCTAATTGCCTAACTAATTATAAGACTTTTTAGGTGGGTGGATTATGTAACCGGATTTCCTTTTCTTTGTCCTATCTGTCAATAATTCAATCCCACCTACCACGCAAGTGAATGACCCATGACTGGATTCGGCATTCTAAACGCAAGATCGTCAAAATTTGAACCAGAATTAATGCTCCACAGATCCAACTCTCGGAAACCATCTAACCTGAGTCAATTACTATACGGAATTCAGACGGAAAAATCATAGCATACAGTCCTTTGTATTATGTTTTGTGGGATATTGGTTAACACGCAGTGTAGTAGTAAACGCCGAGCGTATAAAAATGAGATCTCGGGTTCGATTCTTACAAGACCCACTTTCTAATATTCGTAAATAGCAGCGTCCGGAGAAGTTCGGAACACCTCTGGAAAAAAGTGAAAGGAAGGAGTTGCATTGATGTGTACGACCCAAGGAAGGTTCAGATTCTAATAGTCTTTCGTGAAGTTCAAAATTATGGAATTCTGTGGATGAATTGTGTTGCTAAAATTTTATGAGGATTGCGGATAAGTAAGATTTAGCATTTAGCTCAATCCAACCATCCTGATATAAGTTTTAAGGTCCAGGACGTTCATAGGATGAATGTGTCTTCGTTCACTTATTTCAAGAGGTGTTCAGTTCCTGTCCGAATAACCGGTTCTATGGTGTACAACGGTACTGTTCCTCAAATACCATGGTTTATTTATCCGAACACGAGGCAATGGTTCCTTGAGAATAAAATTCTGGCTTTTAAACATTCGTAAAAAGAAAAGTCGATTTGTCTAATTCCGTGGTCGTAAAAGTAGATACAAATTGGCCTTAGAACCGAATTCCTTGAGATAGTTAAGGGGACATGAAGACGTTCAAAATTGAAGACGAAAACAGGATAGAAAGATGTTATTCTAGTGAGGAGAACTCTGGTGACCATTCCAGTTGACATTTGTGATGAAATGTTGGTGAGGTCAGCACGTACGACAAGACCTATAATTCAACCAAATTTTATTGAGGGAGAAATGCGTTGAAGAAAAGATCTGTTATTCAGATGTTGAAGGAAGATGACGACCCGGGTTTTTTATTTGGCCTCTAGATTTCCTGACTGAATAGAAGAGTCTTGAGTCTATTCATTGGATAGAAGCAATAAAAAGAAGACACGGAACGGACCGTCTACATATAAACATACATATTATTATGGAGCTAATAAATCAGCAATTCAAAGCACGTCCATCTCGTCGTCGTCGTATGGAGATTGGAGATCTCATTAGTTCAATTGTCTATCTCACGATTTCTAAATCATGTTCGGCATGGCTGGGTTGAATGTTTTCTATTCCGTCGATGCGATTCAAGGAACATAAAACTTAGAAACTACCTTCCATATCAAATCTACGACCCCTTTTATTAATTAATCTTAGTTGGGAGGACTTCCGCACTAACTCCAGACTCCAGTCCATCGTTTCTCTCCTCATTCATTCCGTCCAAGCACCCTTTTATGACTCAAGTTTTTGAGAGTTGAACCAGACTGGGCTGCTTGGAGATTTGGAGAATCGAATGACCTCATAAAAAGTTGGCAAGAGGCTTATGAAATCCTTCCTTCAGTCAACTTCTCCCAGAAAGCAGGTAACATTTGATAGTCAATAACAATAGACTAGTTCGGAAGGGAAAAAAAAATCCAAACCATCATCAAAATCTGACATCTTGGCTTTGTCAGTCAAAAAAGTAGAAGTAGGAAATGCGGGCTGTGAGAGATACACGGTTGTCGTTAAAAGTTACGGACATTCAGTCCCTTGCATATGTACCACCTAAATAGCTTCCTAAGTATATTAACTCAAGTCATAGCCAAAAGTAAGTACCGCCAAGATCATTTACAAGGAAACTACTTTTCATGTGAAAACTTGAACCACTACATAAGCAACAAGAAGTCATGAAAACAAAGATTTTATGAAGATCAATCAGCCTTCAAATTGCTCACGGTTCGTCGACAAAATTTCTGGATATATATTAGCTATGTATTGACATTTTTGTCGAAGATTGAACCGAATGTACCAGGAAAAACGTTTCAAAAACTCCTAGGAGTGAATCAAAATCTTGTTTACCGACAATTGTTTGTTTGTTTGTTTTTATCTCAGAGTCTTTCCTGCACATTCTAAGCCAGAATCCATTGCGCTGGATTTTGAATATATGGAAAGGGGTTCCTTGTTAGACCTAAACTTATGGACTGGTTATACAAATAAGCTAAATAGTGTGCGCTGGGTGTCACTATGCAGTCAGGTTAAACGAATCGAGATCGAAATCCAAGTTTCTGGTGACATGATTGCTGGGAAGTGAGGATACAAGGAAAGGAGGAAAAATGAAATATATTAAGAAAAGAAAGAACTTACACGTTACCTCTGGTGTGATGTGGACGGGTGGGATTTGCTGGTGATGGTGCTGGTGGGTTGGGAAGGTTGGGGATGTTTTTGGCGTCGTCGTCATTGCCATCTCATCATCACCCTCTTGGGCGTCATTCACTCTCGGCGTCGTTGGCAATAAACTGGAGTCCACTTCTCCTTCTTGAGTCATCGTCTCCGGGGGTTGTTCTCCAGGAGCCGTTGGAGAAATGAGGTTGTCAGGGGAGACGACAGTGACAGCTCGACGTTGAAACGTGACATTTTTAGTGAATTTTCGATGTCGGGCTGCGAAGCCTTCCAGTGTGTGAGCTCTCAAGAGTTGAGGGTCATCCTCTGGGAGTGTGGTTTTAGATTGTTGGTCTGGGGGTTCACCAACTAAACTCCCAACGCCCTCTACCTCTTCTCCAGACACTTCTTCATGTTCTTGAGCCAATCTCTTTAGAATACTCTTCAAATGTCTCCTTTCAGGGGTCTCATTACTCTCCGGGGAAAGAGGGGGGCTTGGCGATGACAAGGAACCTGGCCAAGAAGGGTGTGGAGGTTCTTTGGTATCACCGGTCGCCGAAATGGCTTTTGTGACTGGCACAGGTTCTCTAGATGTCGAAAGGCATGCACTGGTTCCGGCGGTAGCGACAGTGGCACTCGTTCCTCCGGAAGACTTGACAGTTCTCTTCCTCCGAAGTGGTCCTCCACTTACACCTTCCTCAGGTTCACTGGAGGATGAAGAAGACGAAGACAAAGTAGGAAGTCTAATCATTGCTCCCTCATGAGGGTGCTCTGGTTTGACGGGGTCAATTGGTTGTCCATCCAACCTTAAGAGTCTTTGTTGGAGTTGTTGAGTACGGAATTGTTCGGAACTAGATTGAGTCCGACGCCCCATCTGTAAGGAGTGAAGATTTTCAGAATCTGAAGGCAGGGCGTAGGCAGGGACATCACTCGAGCCCTCCGACGTGGATCTTGTCAACATAGTATTCGTAGACTTTGTTGTGAGTAACTCTGCAATCTTTTGTCGCTCATTCAGGATTTTTAATTTCTTAATGAAAGGAAGACGAGAGAATTCTGGTGACAAGTCATCAACAGAGCCGTAAGTTTTGGCATTCTTTTGGAACTGGAGTGCAGATGGACGGTGGTAACCAGACAGAGAAGGATGAGGGGAGCCGTAAGGTGGCGCTGTTGCCGCACTACTACTATCAGCCGAACTCTCATTCGAAGTCCCTCTAGAGTCTGCAGATAGCCTCTGTGCGGGTAGGGCCACAGTTGCAGTCATTGTCGCTGCTGGCTCGGCCTCAGTGGCCTCTATCGACTCATCTTTCCTTGGAGCTGGCCCGCCTTCTATGGAAGCATTTGTTAAGACTACAATCGGTTTCTCAGCTATCGAAATTACTCTACTCGTGGATTCTTCAGTCGCCGGAGTTTTTTTTAGTTCTTCCAGTTTTCCTAAACGATCTTCCTTTTGCTTCAGAAGACGAAGTCTTTGAATGAGTGGGAGCCCTGCTCCGATGACTTCTTTTTCTTGATTCGGTGGAGATTTCTCATATGGTCCTGGGCGCCGATGGTCCGTCGCTGGAAGTTGGACTTGGACACGTTTTGGAAGGCTGGATGGGGACATTTTAGAAATTCCGAACGGGGAAGAAGGATCACCGCTCGTAGCACTTTTATTGTTATCTTTCTCATCACTGAGGACCACGTGGTGCATTCGTTTGAGAACCCCACGTGTCGTCACGGCCCCTGTCCCAAGTATCGGCAGAACTCCCCCGCCAATTGAGGCACGCCCATAATGGTACATACTCACGGAACTCTCTTTCCTTCTTGCCGTCATGGATGATGGTTCTTTCCCACATGATTCTGGCTCACTAGAGTCCTCTTTACTGAAAAGACAACCAAATGACACTTCATAATTCAAACGTTTTAAGATAAATTTTATTTGACACTATCAACTGGAATTCAAGGCACACCAAAGAAGTCATTATCAAGTACTTCTCCATAGAAACCTGCTATACTGCAGTGGATACACAACATTCCTATCATAAAACGCATGGAAATTGGTTACAAGCCATTATAATTTAATATAAGAGCTACTAGAATCACAATTCGATTGTGGGAGATGTCCAATCAATGGAGTCAATTTTGCAAAAAATTGAACACCAATTTTGCCAGTCCTGATTTTTGAGAATTCTATTTTGGTCTTTATTGTAAATTTCCTCTACCTTCAACTCCATTTGTTGGAGGTGGACACGGCGAAAACTTTATGAACCACCCTGTATATTCATACGCATTCATGTTGACATATATGGGCTATGTTTATTTCCTGTGCGCGTCTTGGCTTCAAAGAAATACATTTTTGTGAGAAAAAATGACTTGTCCTTTGTGTACGTCTCCGACCAAACTTTTTTTTATCAAATGTAATAATATTATTGTGGAAGTTGGTGTTAAACTAAGAAAGAATAAAGTACGAGGACACGAGGACAACTACAAATTGAGGACGTAAACCTTGAGGGATTGTCGTTGCTGCCGCCGCCGCCATGACTTGATTCTTGTATATAAATGCATTTGGAATATCATCCCTTCACATAAATTGTTCAATTCTTCAATGCCGGTTTTAAAAGACGGCGGGACTCGGCGGTGGCATCTTCAGAATAATATATATTCCAATTGAATGTATGCATGTGGGACCAGTCCTCCTTTTCTCTTCACTTCACTCAAAGTGAATTCCAACTTCAAATCGTGCGTGCCAAAATCGAGCATCGGGTTTTGGTCGAAGTTTAATGGATAACACATGCCAAGGAATTCATTCCTCTTCTTGATTTTCACTAACATTCTTGTAACTAGAGGGTGGACCAGAATAAACGCTGAGAATTTAGGTTTGGCAGTATCGCCAAGATTTACTGCAGAAATTTAATTAGGACATCCCTCCTAAATTATATACAATTTAAGGAACAAAAACCTGACTTAAAAAAATTAAACGGCTGTCTTTATAATTTCTAATTTGTTTTATACAATACATAAATGTGTGCATTAATTTTGGAATTGAAGACCACGACATTGTCAGGTTATTCTCGTCCACCTCGTATTAATGCCGGACTCAAGTCTCTGTTGCGACTAGAACTGGTAAATACTTTGGGGTACTGGAGTTTGAATCCAATAAAACATGTACAAAATACGAGTTTAATTTGACTAAAATGGAAGAACAACAATTCCATTGTACAATTATAGAGCTAGAAGATGTGAAATAAATTCAACGTTGGAATTCTAGGGATTTGAAGAGAACATTGAGAGAAAGGAGTGGGGAGTTCAGTGGGGATTGGACTGGGAGTGAAAGCGGAGAAAGTCAACGAAGAAGAAAACTTTTTAGTCACTCTTCAGACTCTGTCCTTTGAGTCGGACGACATAATATATGACCATAGTTGGATGTTTTTTGGTGAGTCTTATCATCTTAGAACTGACTCAGATTGAATGAGTTGAACTTGGTGGGTTCCACAGATTTATTTCTACACCAGTTAGTAAAGGTTCGCAAAGCACGTATTTGTACAGGGTTCTAAGTATGTTGTCACACGGTCCCATGCTGATACAAGCGGAATAACTTCATCCTGCACTCCTCAATGTATATCTTTAAACAGTACTAGTTGTGAACTTCACAATCAAGCCAGAAAGACATAGTCAGGATTCCTGGGGTCTTTCTACGTTCCAACCCTTAGTACTTTAGAACTCGGAACTATTTTTTACTAATTTGTGTAAATTTTGAGTAATTGTTTATCAAATCCGCAAGAAAGGAGGGGGCACAAACATTATGGAAAAAAGTACGCAGTTGGAATCCCTTTGATTTTAGATATGTTGTAGTCCATGTGATCCCGAACAACTTTTGTGACGCTTCTACCGACAAAAGTCTAGCCGTTCGGCTGCTAAAAATACACCGGTCAGCATGTAAAATGCCGTATACTGACTTTCACTTTAGCTTTCACTCGCTTTCACCTAATATATCAAAAATCGAAGGAATTCCAAAGGCGTGTACTTTTTCCCATAAGGTTTGTGCCCCTTCCTTCATAATTTACTCTCGTTTTTGAAGAGCCGAGGTACTCTTAATTTCAAAAAATAATTTTGGAACCAACAAACTTCTGTTTCAATTTTTGATATATAATACGTACGTAAAATTTATAGTGAATAGACTACCACATTATGGTGTTCGTAATTTTGAAATTTGAACAGATTTCTCTGTGAAATTTTTTTTTCAGCTCTTAGAACTCAGAGGAAAATCCTGGCCTTGGTTTTTCTTCAAATTTAAAAAATGGAACAGGACACACATTTTATTGAATCTTGGTTTCTAGCTAGGGATTCCGATTCGCAGCAAGCTTTTTGTAAAACCGCTGGAAAATTTGATTCCAGGAAGGACACTGTCCTTTGTAAAGTCAGTTTATATTTGGGACCCAGTGCTCGGTAACGTTTGGATTCGAGTAACTTGAGTTTATGGTTTGAGGGGAGAAAGAAAGTAAAGGCTCATTTACATGAGGAGATTCAAGTTGTCAAAAACAAGTCTAAACAGGTTAACCGAACACAAACCCAGGAGGGGAAACATGGGAACAAACTTAATACACGACACACGCTACTCGAAACGAATTCACAAACAAACTTAGAATATAACAAACAAGGTCACCTACATCCTATCCATTTAGTGGATGCAAGTAAAAAAAATTACAGCCAAAGACGAGAGGAAATTGTATCTGAATTTGGGGAATGAAATACATTTCCAAATCCGTTCGATTCATTTATTTCCTTTGGAGGGATATCCTACTTGGTCCGTATAATTGGCATCGGCATTTTTGGTTCGAGTCCTTTCATGTTTCGGTGAAGTCACGGGTAACGGGTTAATCCAGGGTATTGGGAAAGGATTTTATTTGAAAGTGTCAAATATTACTAGAGAAAAAGTCCATCACTTCCACTGTAAAATAAATTAGACGGGGTGTGACAAGAAAAACTCTTAAAGTGTCAAAGTAGATTTTCCTAATTCAAATGCAAAGAAATCATATCAAGGTCAATCACATTTCGCTCGCTGAAATCACATGATCCTTGGTGAAACTAGAAAATAGTGACATTTTGTCTAGTCGTATACTCACATTTATTTGAGAAAATTTATCTCAACTCTGACTCTGGAAATAAGTGGAAAGAAGGGATGCATTTTTGTGTAGCGTCATCCCAGGAACGTTCGCATCGGAATTGAATGGATTGTGTTACTATGTAGAAATTTATGGGGAATTCGAATGTGCAAGATTTAGCACGATGCGACTGTCCTCATTAGAAGTTAATAAGGTCCGGGATGTCATAGATTGAATGTGTCTCTGATTATTTTTTCGAGAGGTATTCCAATTCTAATCCTATCCGGATACACGGTGTAAGAGCTGAATTCTCCATAATACAAATTTAATGATTTTTTCAAAAAGTCTAACTAGCACGTGATTTGTGTAAACATACCATGCCATGGCGGTTGGGGCTACCAGAGTATACTCGAAATTTCTCTTGTGTGATTCAAAGAGTGTCTTTATTCTCTTACCTTGCATTCGCAGAAACCATGTACGGAAAATAAAAATGACATGGATCTTAGACGAAATGTCAAACAACAAATTCTTGGGTTTCAAGGGCCATTAGATCTACAGCATCCGGTGAATTAAAATGTTGAATGGAAACAATGATGATAAAAAGAAGCCGGGTTCAGTGTACGTCGTAAAGGACGTTTGAAACCGAGGCACTTTAAGATTTCTGTGTAGTTCCATTTCTAGAGGCTGATTCATGATATTAGACAACCCTGGATGACTCAAGTAAAAGTGAGATATGAATTTTGAGAGAATCTTACTTATAATCTATAGAACCATTGTTACACATAAGGTCAGGCGGTACAGCGGAATCTTTTTATATACAGGGCTACACATAAACATCAAACCCTTGGAAATCTAAGAATGTTATTTTTTACTGCGAAGAGGTCAGAACCAAATTTTTACAAACCACCCTGTACAAGTTTAAGATTTCGTAGATTTCAAGAGCTTCGAATGAATGAAGAGACTTATTTGAATTGACCAAAGGCCCATTCAAAGGAAAGTTCAGGAGCTTTTTTATTACGATTTCTGAGGAAGAATTGGGTTTTGTCTCCCGGAATACTGTCTGATAAGGAAGGAAATATTCCGGGCGTTCCACAGCAGCAATAATGAATCCTGTCGTACTCCGTCGTATTCATTTTAAGAAGGATGTTTACATGAGAGTCCCAAGAAAATCAACTTGTACTTTTTTCTCAAGGATCCACAGGACTGAAAAATATTACACGATAACTTCGTAAGGAATGCAACGAAATGCTCTCACATCCTCCCCACACTGTCGACAATTACTCTCGGGCCAAATTGTTATTTCCCAACGTTTTTTCCTTCTTTCATAACAGTCGAGCCAGACAGAAATGAATTAAGAATTGAAAAAAAATTATCATATTACTAGACGTTGTACATTGAATATTTGAATTTTGATGTCAAAATTTAAGGCATAGTGGTGTGTGCAGTTCATTGCTAACTAACCAAGGTGGCGGTAAATGACGAGGGTTTTTTACCCGCGGAGTTAATTCCAACTACTAGGGGTATCTTCTCAAGGCTAAATGGAAAGATAACCAATTATTCACAAGAAATGAGTGATGATGCCTTGGAAATTATGAGAGAATTTTATATTTAATGTCAAAATGTAAATGGAACTAAGTCAAAATTAATATTCTATTTCTGTTCTCTGCATGAATTAAGAAGGTCGGACCATATTTTCTTGGAGTTAGCGTCATTTCTTAGGACAGGTAGTGCTTAGCTTTCTATGTCTTGTCCAAATTAATAACGTCTCAGATGGAAAACCCTGATGACAACCATGAGAATTCCGCAAACATTTATAACTCTGAAACGTGACCTGGAATCATGATTTGAAGACAGAAGCTCACCTATTAATATTGTTACATATGTACATTACAGTTCTGTACACTCAAACTCACTAAACTCTGTACGCGGAAAGATCTCTCATTTCAACGTTTCTTTCCTTTTACTTTCTTTCGAAAGAAAAATGACTGAGGTCAATGACGGTGTTAGCTCAAAGCTCAAACTCCCTTGTTTTCTCTACTTCCTTCCTGGCCGGAAAATGCATTCTACGTTTTGGTCTACAGTTTACTCATAGCCTTGGATTTCCTTGGGTTACCAAACGGGCTGTTCATAAATAATGTGATGGTCAGTCAAATGTAAAGCCTATCCATCAGAAATTTCCTAACAACTTTTGTGAAGGTCATACTCCGAAATGAATGCGTATGATCTGACAAGTTCATTTAGAAGAAAGGTTAGATTTTACGGGATACATCCTTCACAAAAGTTGTTCTGGAGGTCAAGGCCTACAACATATCAAATAGGCGTCCAAATTTAACGATCTACTTTTTACTATAGGGACTGTGTGGTGTTCTTTAGGACGACTGGATTGGTTTCACTGTTGTAGTTTGAAAGACGTGGTATAATTTCTGAACAGCCCTTCGCAAAAATGGTAAAAAAAATGTGAGTGAAAGTGGTAGCAAACCTTGAGTTACTCTTGCGACTTCTCCGAATTGCGTTCCGAAGTCCCTTCACGTCACTCCTCAGTTTCTCCACGATTCTTTTCCCGGTCGTGTCCCCACCGACAATGTCATCCCCCGGTCCTTTGTGAAGACTGTGTCCAAGCAGATGCAGTGGAGAAATCTTCTTCTCGGGTTTCTTTGGCATTGGAGGTCCAGCTGCTCTCCGAGCTTCCATCAGTCGCTTTCGTCCCAGTGTTTGTAAAATTTCCTACGAATTTCATTTTCAATAAATTAACTCTTTCCACATGATCGATTAGATGCCCGGGGTTGCATTTTTTCCGATTGCATCAGCGGTCACAGGTACTTTCTCGCGGTACTTTCTCCAGACCGGTCAATGGAGAAAGCAGTAAAAAGAACAAAATGTGACAAATTTCTTATTAAAATTCTGAGAATTAATTAATATACCGTCATACGGCATGTTATGGTATTTTTGAACCATGGAGGTTCAGATTTGAAGACAAATACTTTTCATGGGATCTGAAAATGTTATATTATTGATTTGTTGTATTTAGAAGACATACTTGAGCCTCCGGATAATCTTTCATGGCTGCCAACACGTCTTCTCTGGAAAGACTGAACAACTCAGAATACCCAACAGACCGAACGTCAGCTGTCCGCCTGGCAAACGAATCACAGAAAACATTTATTATTTCTACTCTCGGGAAATATTTATACAACATGGAATCATGATACGTACGATACAGGAAAAAACACTACAAAAATCTATCCACGCACTTTCCCTAACGTTCTCGCACGCGCTACGTGTTTGAATACCCAAGATTCGTATCTAAGAATCTTCTGAATAGCATTGTTTTATTTTATTCACGGGATTCTCTAAAAAGACGCTGACAGATTTGCGATGACATACACAAATATTACATAGATACCGTTCATACAAAAAATGTTTCGTAAATATTTATCAGCATTATTTTTGCATGCATCTGATATCCCATCAAGGTCGAAATAAAGAGAGAGTCGACCACGTGGCATTAAGATCCATAAAATCTACGAACTCTTAAAACTATGTCCCGGAAAGCTAAAAGATACGTCCATATTTACATGGCCAAAGCATTTTTTCCGGTGAACCTTCAGTAAGAGTTGCTTTATTTTCTCAGACATTTATTATTCGAGCTAAATTCAGAATACAACAGTTGGAAATACTGATTTCGAGTTTTTCAAGAAGATTATTTATCTTTTGTCTCCGTAGACCTTGGAATTCATGCAGATTTTCCTTAAGTATCAAATAATACCTGACTTTATATAGACAATTTTATTTTTCTTCACCACCTACTGTAGTAATAAACTATAGTTTGAGACGAATTTGACTATAATTAGTCATCTGAACCAGAAAAGCGGAAAGCTTGGTGAGAATATATACATATACACATATATATATATGCACATATGGAAAGTGTTATTGTTTCCAGTTATTGTAGTAACTGTTAGAAAATCAATGACGGACTTCCTCCAGGCTTTAAACAATAACTGTTCCCACAAGTTTTGTGAGAATAAAACAAGTAGAGTAGAGATTACATTTGGTGGAATGTTCACAATGGTCCAAGTTTCGTCGTCAGAAAACTTGAGTTCAGAGACTGGTTTCCTCAATGACTATGTCCTGACGACTTAAATCTCCACTATTTTCCTTTCCTTCGTTTCAACTGAGTACATGAGGGCGTCAAATTTTAACTACAGTTTTGAACCCTCTCCCTGGACTCATAATTCACCTCCTAAACGCTCATCAGACCAAGCCAGGAAGAACAATAAAACTCTGCCACATTCTCCTCTGTACAAGTATCTTACGAGGAAACAACTCTGAATGTGAATACTCGTCCCAGGATTCGTCATTTGAAACTTCCTGGTTAGAAATATAAAATATTTCTAGCAGTAAACCAATATAATATCTGCTGACGAATCGGTTACTTGTGCTTAGGACAATTGATGTAATCATTCGATTTCTTTTAATCAATCTGGCATTTACATGAAAAGTGCTTCCCTTGTTCGCACCGAAATTAGTTCCTCAAATTGTACCTCACCTAAACCGTGTAATAAAAAAACTTCAAAGATTACAAGAGATAATTAAAATTTATATTTACTTGTTTAGTCCGTCCAGATTTAGAATCCCAATTTCACCAAAAAAGTCTCCAGCTTGCATTGTAGTCAACACACGGCCCTGCTCGCTGAAAAAATAACAGAAGAAATTATTTTTACCTTTCGAATCCAACGACACAGTGCTGATTAAAAGGATCCTGCGTTAGATTCTCTACGAAATGTATATTTCAATTTTTTGTAAATGTCATGAGCTGCTGTGCCGAGGAGGTTAGGAGTGGATACGAAACAAAACATTCACTCAGATTCAAACGTTCCAAATACTGCAATATTTATCTTGAACTTTTTTACTTTCCAGCCTCAGCCGCAGCCTCTGCTCTCTTATTGTATTTCTATAAATTGGAGTTGGAGAAAGTGAAAATCTTGAATGATTATTTCTTTTCCTCGAGTTCTGTACCAAATGTAAAGAGTCAACTTGACAATAACACGTCCACGAAACGTCGACTAATGAAAATTGCTCTCACTTATTTCAGGACTAGTTCCAGTACCACCTTTTCACACAATACTCACTCCTTCACCAAAAATAACCCCAAGAATCAATTTAGTCCTGAAGAAATATACATAATGTATATGCGTACATCAGTATAATAACAAAAATAAGTCATCGTTACACCACATCCGTGCTTATGGTTGCTACACTTTGCCAAAAGTGTTCATACAGGGGCGCAGTTGACAACGGATTTTACTGGAAGTCTTGTACCCCCTCCTAATATATAAATTTGTTCACATTTTTCGTCAAGAGTTTGACCGTACCAGAATTTGGCAACTAAAATTAATCCTGGGAAAAATGGGAGACTCCAATTGTCAAGCGGCTTCAAATCGGTCACATGAGCTGGATCTCCGCCTGTCTTGGAAATATTTTTAGGCCTAGTTTAGTGGAAAGAATGAAAGTAAGATCTTGATTCCTTTCTCCATGCACTTCCCTATTGATTTCATACACTTTCTCTTATGCTTTCTCTTGAATTTGCATTTAATAATCCTATGGTTCCTTCGTTCAATCTTCAACGCCTTACGTCTGACGATCTCATTGGTTAGAGAAATAACACTAAAATATGCATAAACCATGGACCAAATTTTCCAATTAATAACTACACGAGTTTCTGAAGCCAAGTTAAATAGTCTGCATAATAAATGTTAATGAATAACTAAAATGTACAATTTTGACGGGGATGGCGGTTGGATAGAAGAATCAAAAGTATCCTTGGAATTTATATCAGCGGTAATACTGGATGCTGTAACCAGACACGAAATTGGTTATTAAACTCAACCAAGCTTAAGAGTCTCCACTGACGGTTTTGAAATTATGACAATGTAAATCTCAAAATTGAAACTTGATAAAAGGGAAAGCATTGGATGCGGTTCAAGCGGTTTCTGCATACTTACATGAAAGCTGGGAAAATATGTTTTCTATGGATCCGACGAAGACTAGGAAATATGAAACGGCGGGTTCTAATTGGACTCGACCCAACGAGGCACTCATAGCCAATAGCCACCAGCCATTCAGTTTCGTCATCATAGAAAATCATAATCACAAATTGTGTCTGCATGGCCTGACATGGAGGATCCTTATGGGCTTATTAGTCAATGCATCTCACGGATATACACTTTTAAATATGTTACGGCAAATCACAAATGAATTCATATTCTAGTTGGCAAAATTTTTCAAAATTTTTATATTTTCTGGGTGCGCTGATAGGCCAGTTCGTTCAATAGACTACTCGTCTCTCCAAAATTTACTCCATTATACGATATGTTTGAAAGTCCTCAGGTGACCTCAAAATAGTGACCCGACTAAAGTTCAAACCCCCGACACATGAAGAAAATAAGGTAATCTTCGTCACCACAATACAATGCGGTACTGGAAAAAAATTGGTTGAAATTATAGAATGCCCTTAACACACGCTAATTGTTTGGACGTCGATACCGTTATATTATACGAACGATATTTGAAGCTCCGAACGAGAATTACTTGAAGAGCTAGTCAAATAGACGTGAGGATGACGGTGGAATTGGAATTGCTGAGTTCAAGTGCTAATTAGTAACTGTGAGTGAACGTGAAAGTAGTGAAATGATACCCCACGGATGTAATAATCTCTCACGTTTCAACAATATTTAGATTATCCGAATCTGGTTTGAAAGTAATTGTTAAGTTAATTTTTATACCGACTGTAAGCAAGTCGAGATCGATCCGAAATACATATAACACTTCCAGTTTCAAACCCGTGAAAAGCAGTAAAATCGGTTCGATATAAGAAATATCGATAAGTGAGAAGACACAAGACCAAAACAACAGTTCTATTAATGAAGACATTAATTAAATTTTGGATTGCCGATATACGAGAGTTAACACAATTTCATTTTGACCAACACTGCCAATAATCACTGGACTAAACTTCACTAATGGCTAGAATTGAGTTCAGAGTTCATTATAACTTTATTATATATATATATACAAACTTTGCTTGGAGGGTACGCCGTTAATTATTTATTGTAGGAAATGATTTTACTTTTCCCGGCAGGGCTCAAATTTTAACTGATGTTGAGCCACACGAGGTCCTCAATTTGAGCATTCCAGGATTACAGCTCACGGCACGGAGTTGATGTGTTCATTCGTGTGATAAATTATTTAAAGGCTAATCACTCCCAGGGTGAGGGAAAAAATGATCTTACCAATCCTTCCATACATTATGGGCCGAAACAATGTCGCCATCAACGACTACTAACTTTAAGCACGGCTCCACCACGAAAAATCCGTTTGTCCTACTGTCAACATATTGTACCAAATGTTCCAAAAGCCTTTGGCACCCTGAATTGATCAATTCCACAGAAACTGAACATATTATACAGGGTGAGTCAGAAGTATTTCCCCCTATTCGATTTCATTATTCCGTCGATCGGATTATCCGATTCGACCCG
>JAQFYE010000584.1:0-32984 GCA_034694305.1 Protaphorura glebata
TCTCTCTCCTCTCTCTCAAAATAACTTGGCATGGATTTAAAAATAAAACATACAAAAACAAAAATACCATGGAGGGCAGATGGTGTGAGTGTGACTATGACTGTTGTTTCGTGGATTTGGAACGACCTGGCCCCGTCGCGTCATTTCATTTTATTTTATGCTTCAATTTGGAAAACGTGCTTGCCTTGTATTTCGGAGGTATTTGCCTTATGGACTAAAATACCCGAACCAGTCGAGATCTCTGTCTCGTGATTCCCATCATAAAGGTGTATATCGTATATCGTATAAGGTATTGAGGTACGAAGTCTGGACTAGAAAAATTCTTATTTGCCTGGTGGTTGTTAGTTTTCTAAATTACTTTCGTGCTTTTTCCTCACATCTTTCGTGTTCTAAATCACTTAACAGCATCAGCCATGTCTACCTTTCGTGGTTCGTCTTGCATGGTACAAAAGATAGATTTATGTTGAGCTAGAGCCACACAACGTATCTTCCTCTAGTTATAAAGAGAAACATATTTGGTTATTATCCTGTGAAAGTGGCTTGCCGTAGACCTTCTTCTGTAATTTTTCTACCACTTTTTCACTCTGACTTCGAGTTCACTTACTTTCACTGTCAGCATCAGCAAATGCTCCTGGGGATTTCGTGCTCGTTTACTTAACTTGAACTTATGGTATTCGTCCAAGCACCTGAATGAGTCGGGTTTAGTTGAAAGGAACTTATAGTCCAATATTTAGAGAGTTTTTTGTTAAAAGATGTTACGATATGTCGAAATCTTGTATCAAATTATAATGACGATAACGCGCGTTTGATCACGATTTCTTATAATACAACGCTAACTGTTCCATAATTTTTCTTGGGAGGGGGCACAAACCATTTGGGAAAAAGTACGCTTCCTTGGGATTTTTTATATGTTGTAGGCAGTGGCACCCTGAACCACTTTTGTGAAAAACACCCAAAAGTCTAACCGTTTGGCCGCTAAAATACACAGGTGGGCATGTAGGTGAAAGCGAGTGAAAGCGAAAGTGAAAGTCGGCGTACGGCATAGCACATGCCAACCTGTGTATTTTTAGCGGCCACACGGTTAGACTTTGGGGGTAGGACCTTCACAAAAGTTGTTCAAATAGTTAGAGCGACGCTCACTCGATGGCGCCTCTACTACCTCTCTGAGATAGATTTGGTAATATAAACCGAGAGAGTATCATCTTGCAATTAGTGAATTGTTTTTGTCAATTTACTTTTGACGTAAATAATTAGTAATATGATTATCTACGTTTATTTTTGCAAACATGAAATGGTATTTCCAGATTTATCCTCATGTAATACTGAGCGTCCTGCAGGTTCATCAATTTTGGTTATAGTTGTCATTTGAGAAATTTGGATGACATTTCACTCTAATTGACATGGATTTTCATAATAATTATCCTCTCTGAGGTTATTTATGGCCTGCCTGGAGGTTTAGTAAGAAGAATGAATTGTGTGTCTCATCCTCCTCTTCCATTTTCTTCCCACCTTATTGCCACTCTAAGTTGGCCCACTCCATTCCATTTCTATCCTGAGAGCGAGTCCTGAAGGAATAATTGCAATTTTCATGGAACGATTATTACACTTGGAAGAAAAAGACAAAGGGTGGTGTGGTTAGCTCTGGAAATGACTTTTCATAGCAGGAGACGTGTTTTCTTGGAGAGTTTATCAAAAGAAGAAGATATGAAGTGCAGATAGGTAAAGCACCGAAAACTTCTCAAGGAGGAAACATAAAAAAAAATACCAAGGCGAGTGCCAGTGCATTTCGCATGACTTGACAAGAGCCTACCCTACTCCATGTTGTAAATCTCATCTTGAGTCAGGGACAAAAAAAAATGACGGAAATAGTGCTCTCTAGGACTATGTTTCGGGTTTTTTCGGGCCGGGCTTTATAGAAAACCCCTTACAGGCATTCTCATTGCATTGACAATGAAGAACCTTTCCAAAGTAATCTTTATTATATGTACTCGTTGTGTGTGTTGTATGTGGATCTTATGAGATTTTCTTGTAACTCATCCAAAAAAGCAAAAGAGCAAAAAGTAAAACCTCAATTTCAAATAGCAATGGCAGGACATTAAAACTAGATCTTCTTAATGCTTCTTGTTGGCATGTTGGCTCTCTCAAAGAGTTTTTGCACGTGTTGGTTAAGTGAAAGAAATACGCACAGGTGGACGCATGGTTGGGTTCCCTTGTCATTTTCATGTCATCTTGACTCATCTTGGGTGCTCATATTTCACGGAGTCGAGTTCTTAAGGGTGTAGACTGAATTTTGTCAATCTTAAAGAGAAGTATCGTATCAGAACCACTTTAGTGATATCCAGATGGCGCTCGAATGGTGTGTTGGTGTGTCAAGTTTCCAACCGTCACATCTTTGCGCGCTTCCACCAGAGGGCGTAACAATTAATAATTAATATGTCCCGGCTTTATTCGTACATTATGTTGGTTTTCTATTCTATCACATATGCGAACGCCATGTGTTAAAATATTCGAGTTTTTTTGAAAAATCATTAGTTTTTTTGGGGTCGAGTGTTTTTGTCGAAATTGTATGACAAAATCGATCTTGTAGTGAGAATTATGGATTTCGAACATTCGAAAGAAAAATTGCACATCCAAACGAGCAAAACTGGAAACTTTGGATGGCTTCTGGTGATTTTTTATATCTATTACTCATTTATGAGAAATATCTTTTGAAAAGTCTTAAAATCGAGCACTTTTGGAAAACTTCTGATAGTTTAGTGTCGTAATGTTTTTCTGTAGGAATGGTGAATTGAATAACTAAATAGGAGGAGGAATTCTTTTATAGCTTTTTGGTATGTTGGCTTTAGTTTATTACCTGGTGGCTGACTGATTCGGATGAAAAACACACTAAATAATTCAGTGTAGATCCTAACCGACTCTATTAACCCTAGACTAGACTTTCTCCTCTAATATTGGAGATGGGAAAGGGCGTGTCATTTATATTCGCATGCAATAAGTTGTAGGTATATACAGTACCACCAGTATAAGTATTACACTCGCTAGACTCTAACATAAAATAAGACAAATGAAAATTGATACAGTCAGTTAAACTATAATGCAGACATAATTTCCTCGTATGTCCCCGTTCGTCTGTCTGTCTGTCTAGTATACTAAACCCTATGATTCCTTCCTTCGGTTTCCTAATATGTACAGGGTGGTTCATAAAGATTTTGACCACTACTACCATCTACGTTGACGCGTGGGATAAATTAGTCCAGCGTAGCGACAGATTTGTTGTTTACGTTCCAATTGAAAATGTTAGTTGTGAAGTTCAAAATTTTGAATAATCCAATAATGATTAAATAAAAATAAATTTCTAATAATGCAAGATTCTAAGTTAGGCCCTGGGAGTTTATACGGTGAATGTGCATCCCTTCATTTTTGGACAGGTGTTCAGTTCCTATTCGGATGCGCTGCACATGCGCGTAGTAAAATTGACAAGCCATTATTGGTCCGATAGCTGAAACCTTCTTGCGGCGGCGCGCTGCAATTAGGGTTGCCAATATGTACTTGCATTTCAGTTCAGTGTTTTAAAATGTATATCTCCATAATTTCGCGACCATTTCGTGTCGTTGATGGTTTAAACTTATTCAGAGAGCCCGAATCGATCTCCGATGTCTGATCACAGGCGATAAATAGTAAAGTTATGTACCACCCGGTATGCCTAACATTGTTGGCGGTCGCCGCCGGTACGATAGAAAGTCTCTAGTGAATTTGTTACATTTATAACTCAAATGAAGAAACGTATCATTGGATCGATATTTGACCCAAATTTATCTGAGTCAATTCTTCAATATCATAGGCCACCGACGGATGTGCTATTATTATTCCTTTCGTATTTTGTATGTAAGTTCTGTGGTTTCCTAAGTGAATCAAAAGAATCGTGTGTTGTTAGCCGCACGATTAGCTTTAACTCTTCTACTACTACTCTTCTGTACACATTAAAGGAGGGGGGAAAAACGGAGTGTATCCAGTTAATTGCCCAGACCTGTCAACTTCCCGTTTTTATTGACCCAAGAAAAATGTATTTATGAGGATCTACGTGGCTACGTGTCTACTTTTACCTACTTTATTCAATTTGCTCATTCTATGGTTCTTCCAGATAAAATGGCTTTGAATTATAATTTTCGGGATGCGCGTATGTTGTACGATATATATTGTTTTGTCTTATTTCTTCGGTAGTGAAGTAGTTCAAGGTGGTTTTCCAAAGAATTATCGGAATAATATATCAAATTAGCGAGGAAACCTAGGAAATAATATCGATTTGTGCTTCTGATACTGGTTCTAAATTGAAAACGGTTTATGTATGTATAGTCGAGGGATTAGGAAGGAGCTTTTTAGATTTGTGTGTGAACGATGTAAATCTAATGATCCTTTTCCGCCACTGCACCGCATGGCATTGATTCATTAATTACCTGAACCATTAATTAAACACTGATAGAACGTTAGTCGGCTCACGGATTTATGTCCTTGTAAGCTTTACATTATTCAGGTAGCTGTATATCTGCGTCGATACTCTCGCGACCATATATCGTATTCGTATCCCCTGAGTTGTTGAAGTGAATTTATGTTCTGGAGATTTTCGAGTCGACTAGTACGTAGCGTACTGGATAGAGACCTCAAAATCGGGTGTCGTTGAAAGTCCAAGTCCAAGTCCAAGTCCTCTGAAGTGAATCGAAATTTCTCTGTGTTCAGTTCAATTCAAAAGATATAACCAATTCCTTTGGAATGGAACCGGGACAGGGACTGTAAGGTTCGTACAAGTGTACTAATAGGGAAGTTTCTATAAACTTCTTTCAAATTTTCAATTCAAAGGTAGGATGGGAAGGCATCAACAGAAACAACTCTCTCAAAGACATTAGAACATTCATCTTTAGAAATTGTGACGACGACGAAGACGACGACGACTCCTTTGACCTCCACAACCATCTTTATGGACAGGGTGGCTCTAAATCATTACTCATAAATAAAACAGCTAGTCGGATGAGACAGGTGTTTAACTGCCTACTTGGAATCTAATCAACCCAGGCTGTCACTCAAGACTATATAGGTCATCCAATAGTTGATAGTTCGATTATTTGATTCATTAGACCTTGGATTCAGTTGACTTACTTATAGGGCTTGGCCACGTATGTGGAATCATTCGACATTTAACGTCTTTCGATTATAGCTTCCTGGGCCAAATTTTGTTCTTTATTGTGTAAGGTCCGTATTGGGTTTGTTTATTTGTCTAGTTTGTTTCTTTACCTATTTCGATTTTTATTGGACTACATCTCCATTCTAGGGGTTTACTTGTGTTTCTGACATTCGGAGGTTCTAGCATTGGATGTTTCTGTATTTGCCTCCTGGTTGCCGGATTTTGTTTCAATCACTGTGTTACTGTGTCGGTACCTTATTTTCGTCTGTTTATTTCTCTGATTGAATTTCAGATGGATCTTTGTTTCTTCTAGCCATCAACATCAATAGTTCTATTGAGTCTTTCTGCTCTATTTACAGTACACCAGTTTGATTTGAGTCTTTGAATTTTTATATTCACTCCAAGTCGACCTTGTTTTGTTTTTGGCTGCGTGTCAATTTTTTTTATTAGATATTTCGAATTAATTCTTTATGATTATATTGAATACGTTATACATGTTTTGAATTTTCTTAGACCGTAGATTCTTGTGTCCCACAGTCGTAGTCATCTGCCCACGCTGTTTGGAAATTGTCCAGTCTTCTGGTTGGTTGCCTATCCTGGCCTGGCAGTTCTCTTCCTGTATTGTATCGTCATTGTATAGGGTGTACCAGTGAAATCGATTGGCAAAATTTCCCCATTTTGACTTTCTGATAATTCACCCAGCTCAGACTAGTACTCTGGGTAATGCATTAAAAATTACAACATTAGTTGAACAAATGATAATTTGTATCCTGTGTCCTTTGGGCAATCTTTGTATTAGAAGACGGTGACAGAATAAATTCAATTTACTTTTGTGTTGAAAAAAAAAAAAAAAATAGATTACCCTGTATTTAAATATACAGGCGATATTGTACAATACAAATACAGCCGTCGGTAGTTGGAGCAAATTTAATTTGTCAACTACAAGGTAAGCTCATATTGAGCAATAATGAAAGCGATGGAGGATTTCTCAAAATTGAAGTCCTGCAGAATGTACTCGACTTTGTTTTTTACACCGTTGTCTTACACCCAGTAAGAAACGTTGTCAAGTTATCGGATCGAGCCACCCTAAAGCCAAAGTAATTTCAAGACTTTTGTCTACCGTAAGTAGAACACACAAGTCTACTTTGCAAGGTACTGTAGAAAAGTAGCTTTATTGGATGGAAGTTAAAGGGTTTGATCACAATCTCAATTCTCAAAGAGATGCCCGCTACTGTGTATGTGTGTGTGGTTCAATCTTGTGTGCCAAGGTACGATCGGTTTATTCTATGTCCTTCAGTTGTTCACTCTAAAAGTCTCAGGTAATTTTCGGAATTACCTGAGACTATAGTCCTTGTCCTGTGTCATATGAAGGAAAGAAAGTCTTAGGAACGACTTTGTACACTTTGTATCGTATGGGCCTTTCTACTGCTTGTAAATGGTAAAATAACGTATGAAGGTATACTTGTATTGATTTTCTCCATTCACTCTAGACATAGTAATGTGCTAAGGTAGGACACTAATCTTTATGGATTTAATTTGCTCTGTCTGCCTCACGTTTGCCATTTCTTTCTTTTTTCTCCTTTTTTGTGATGGCATGTGGTGGCCTTGCCTTAGATATGTGAAACATTGCGGTTTAAGGTTCGGGTGGTAGGACGGATTAGCAGTGGCGGGTCTAGGAACAGGGCTTGCTGGACAGGACAGTTCATTCAAAAATTTGAGAATTACAAACGTCACTTTAATAAAAATTATGGATAGTTTTGACCTTATCTGCGGTTCAAATTTTGAAAATTCTTTCAACTTATCAATCGTTTTGTAGTAGATAATTTAATTTATCACATTTAAAAAGAAGTCACCCAAAAATCGGAATTACCAGGGCGTATGGTCAAGTATGATCGCATATTTTAGTAGACATTGGGTTCTTTCTATTTCGCTTGGGGTGGTACCTCTAGTAGTAGGCAGAAACTCCGTTGGTGAAAAATATCCTTACTGCCATAAATTGTCTGCCGAACGGGTGGAACCCTCGCCATATCGAGATGTGTGAACCATTATGCCACAGCCACAATGATACGACAAAGTACTCAAGTACTTAATTATGGGTGTATTTTAAGTGGCCCAGTTAGTCCGAGTCCAATTACAAAACGTAGAACCGCCACTGTAGACAAGATTGGAATGGAAGGAAAGTTGTCACAGTTTTCTTCCTTTCTTTCTCTTCATTCAAATATAAGAAAATGTCTTTCTTTTCTGTTTCTACCAGTCCCGACCCAAATACCTACGCCCTTACATAACATTCAATTGAATTCCTACTTCTACTTCTACTCTACTTCTACTCTACTCCTTTTTCCAGGAGAATCAATTATGTATTACCCTTAGCTCGAGAGAATCCATCATTTAGATCCGGGCTCGTCGATAAGGAGATAAGCTCACTCCCAATGTAATGCCAAGACAATTGAAGAAGGAAACGTTGCGAGGTGATAAGACGGATTAAATCTCCTTCCAATAGAATTACTAGATGAGGTATTGAGGTATAATTATAATTTCAAATTGTAATCTGTCCAGAAAATGTCACACGAGGGTTCTAGATAAGTACATATTGGTTTCTCATTTTAGATTTTTTCTAATCTTGACGTCTTTGTCATAATTCTGGTCAATTTTCATAGGATTATTTTGGAAAGTTGCATCATCTTGACAAAATCAGATCACTTCGCACCTGCACTTATCACCTGGAATTCTCATTTTTCTAATTTAATCGTTCTTACTACTTCTTCTGCTATACTAATGGCCATACTTCTGGAGCCCATTTTATAGAAATGAAGAGGAAACGCAGAAAGCCTTCGTACATTTCGGAGTTTGTGGGCAATGGCTCTGCCAATTTAAGCACAAATTGGATGCATTGACCCAAGAATGTATATTTCACTTTTATAAGTGCGCCTTAACCCTTGCGGGATACTCCAGTTTTTTAGTTCGAGTGATCCACCTTGGGCAATATTTTTTTTCTTTCAACTAATCATGATATCAGATTTTGAACACTAGACAGAATACTTGGAGCCGCTGTCTCTACGTACACGTACACGTCCTCTAGTAGGTACGGTGAAAGTAGAAAATAGGAAAAATGTTTGTGAAAATGGATTTGTTGTTAAAAATCCTTATTCCTCAGTAATTTGAGTAGAAAATGTATCTCCTTTCTTCCCCCCTAACAGTTTCGAGTGGACTATATGTGGATTTCTTAGAATGCATGCAAGTAGCAAGGAGATATCTTTTCCCTTGCCATACTGGAATGTATTCTTCAAACGTAACCTGAACCTGAGTATGTCTGACTTGTAATCTGTCAAAAAATTCAGTTGAGTTCAGATTTCAAATAAGGATCCGTTTAGGCTTCCGCTTGCTACTTTTGGGGAGGCCCTTCCTTACATTCCATCATATGTAATAAGAGTGGTTGCGGGAGTGGCCTTGGATGGCAGAATTGAATTTGTCGTGGACAATTTTGAGTATTTCAGTGTCTTCTGACCTGAAATCTGTCAAATAATTGAATTTCGAATAAAAAACCGGTTTTGGTTTGTTAGTTTTGGGGAGGCCCTTATGTTCCATAAGAGCGGTTGTGAACGGCCTTGGTTGGTTGAATTAAGTTTGTTCTGGACAACAATAATGGTAGCTAAAAAGTGTTCGATTATAAAGGTTAGGAGAGTAGATTGCATTAGAGGAAAGTGAAGTTTGTATACAAGGGACATTATGTGAGAGCTGGAAAGACATTTTGGCTGTTGGAACATTATTACTCGGGGAGTTGAGTGGCAATTTGACTTCATACAAGCATAGAAGGAAAAGAGTCGACACTCCGGACGGTTTGACGTCGACATAAGACTTTTTTTTTAGAATTGAGGACAATTTTTTCGGTTACTTTGGCTGTCTAGAGCTAGGTCTACGTATGGGATTGGGAATATGTATGTAGTTCAGGCAGCCGGGGCTAGAATAGTTAAGGCTTCTAGGAGTTCTTCTAGTTCTAGGAGTTCTCTGGTTGGCTTGCCTTGGGTTGGCACTCGAGTTGTCCTGTGCATTTTGTAGTAATAGAAGGAAAATTGTAGCATGTAGATATAAATGTGGCTGCGGCTGCTGGAGTTTTAGCGCAACGGAACGCATGTCGGCGCAGATTGATTTTAGGTGAAATGTTCTGTAAAGTCTGAAATATTTTCTAACATACCTACGTACGTCTATGTCTACGATAGTTTTTGGGAAGGTTTGGGAACAACGCGAGGTTCTGGGGAAATGGGAGGAAACTATGAAATCCACCCGCTTGCTTCCATTTCTTCCCGAACCCGGGTTTTAAGGTTGTTCCGAAGAACCCGAATATTTTCCTACTGCCGCTCCCTTGTCTGCTAGAAAAAAAACTGGCTAGCTCTTGAGCTACCTACCACCAAAACCTTCAGACCTCTCTTTCCGATTTTGACGGACTCGGAAGTTCCACCAAAAACCACTCTGTCTCGGTTCGTCTTGTCTGAGTCGGGTTTTACTTTTCGGGAATAGAAAGTCAAGGAAAAAGTCAATCAAATCTTGTTCGGATTAATTAAGCCCCGGAGAGGAGAGGCAGAAGCAGGGCGAGGGTCGTGGGAGAATTTTTGAGCGGAAAAAATGAGCTGAGTTTGTTCCAAGGAATATTATTCCATGTTTTGTGTGGCTTGGCCAGGTTGTTGATTGTTGGTCTCCGGTTTACGGTTTTTTCGGATAAGAATCAACCTGGAAGAAGAAAACCTGACTAGAGCCAAGTACAGTACAGTACAGTTTTTATTTAAAAAAAATTATGTGAGTGGGAGCTGAAGTACAAGTACAAGGTTCTGTTCTGTGCAAAATTCAGTCATACCTTAATAATAGTTTGGCTCAATGCTCCGCCGGATCCACATCGACTGGGTGGATGCTATTTAAGTTTCTAGTTGGAGTCTAGAAATAAATCTTTTCTTTTTTTTGAAGACAGTCTTCTATGTTTGTTTGTGTTATGGTGGTGTAATTAAAGACTAAAGGAAGAAAAGAATACAAGTGAAGGAATTTAAAGGATGAGACCGGCACTGGAGTTTAAGGACGGAGCTCAATTTGATTTCAAGGACTTGGTGACACTTGAGAAGGTGGAGACACTGTCGAGTTGACAGATCCAAATCCAATCCAGTTGGTTCCTTCTATAGCTCATTTTAAAGTGCTCATTATATACAAGGATAAGTTTAGCAAAGTGGATTAACAATCAAACTATCGAATCAAATTCTAAGAACCAATTGGATTCTTTGAGAATAATCAGGTAAGGTCACATTTTTGGTATTTTGTCACTTTCGACATTCGAGTTCCAATATATGTTGTAGAATTGTTTGAATCGTATTCGACTCAATTTTGATCGATTTTCCAAGTTATTTTTCAGAGAAATAGTCATTTCGGCACTCTTATTTGAATATCACAGTAGGATTTGGGGTTCTGGACTCTCAATTGATGTTTCCTACTTTTCGAATTTAATTGGAAGAAAAAACGTTAGTTCTGCCAACGGATTGAATATTCGAACTGATACTGCGGCCAGACTCTATTGGATGTTTGAGACGAGTCTCTTAGCCTATTAAAAATTGAATACACTTTTCAGAAGGATGTTAGGGAGAATATTCACTACATTCGCTCACTCGAATGTGCGAACTATTTTTAAAAAACTGTTCGATATTTCGGACATAATCGTGGCACTTGACTATCTCTACATACGTTTAAAAGTGTTTTCGAATAGTATCGCTTCCGTCAGCCAATATCTCCAATTTTGGAACAAAACATTTATTTCGAATTTTGAACGGATAGACATCGAATTTTAATATTTGGAGCTTGATTCCATTCACTAGGATTTTGGACAAATCACTCTCCTCAAATTTTGGATAGAATATTACGAATATAGGATTGTTCTAAATGTTTTATTTTAATATTCGGAACAGATAGATCGATAGATAAAACTTATTTTATTTGGTCAAATTTTTCAGACTTAACTGTTGTAAACAAATGAATTGAATTAATATATTTGGAACAAAATGTGAATCTCAGGCCCTCTTAACGTGTACTTACTGTATTATAGTAGTTTGAATGATTTTTCCAGAAACGAAATTGTTCGTAACATTTGGATTTCAACATTTTGAATATATTGCAACGAACTGACCGCGTGGAGACAAGTTTATTGTTGCAGACATTGTATTCGTATATTTTTGACAGAATGCTAGAGCCCAGCCTTTTCTGACATAAGTTCATTCAAATTTAGAGAGGATATCCAGGAAAAGAGAAAGTATCGTTCGTAGGTTCTAGTAGTAAACGATTTGAATAGTTGGACTAGAATCCTAGGAAAAATAGAAATGTTGAATGAAATTCGTATGGAAATGTGAGTTATTCTACAAAAATGCGGTCTTTTTTTCGATCCCATCGTTTCTGGTCCTGGAATAAACTCCACCCGAGGAGCTTTAAGGTCGAATCCTGCAGACATCTGTAGAAAACGAAGGAAGGAAGCATGCATGGTGGGAAAGCTATGCGTCTAGACTTTAATTCATTCCCTGGAACGGAACGGAGCAAGCTAGGATCTCTTCTCCAGAATAGAAGTCTACCACTACCACTAGTTTCGTTCTAATGTACAGAATCCATTGCAGTAGAGAGTAGACTCTAGGTAATCTCGTATTCGGAGTTGTAATATCCTTGGAGAAAGTCTCCCATTGCCAAGGCATGGCATGGTATGGCGTGTTCGACTCGCTGAACTAGGCCCTGCGTTCTTGTCTCATATTGATTACCATCCACACCCGTTTTTTCTACTTTCACTTACCGGTTTCTCGAAAGAAATACAAGGAAACCTGTCTCAGGCGACCACCACTATGTATGAAACTGTTTTGGTCATTTTTGGAGCACTATGGAAATTAAAATCCGTCCTAAAGTTATTAAAATATTCACCATTCTAATTAGGTATAACTTGTAAAATGAAGCCGGTGAAAATTTGAAATTTGTTCGATTGGCGGCATAATGCTTTCAAAATATTTTGTGTACTACCCATCCAATATTCGACAATATCATGGTCTGGCCGTTACTCTGGAATTTAGGCATTTTTCGCAGTATGCGTGGCCAATAGTCGAGAAATGTCAATATGTGGCAATTTTTCGCAGAATATCAATAGTTGGCCATTTTTCGCAGAATATCAATATTTGGCCATTTTTCGTAGGATGTCAATATTTGGCCATCATTGGCAATGTATCGTATCAATACGTGCTCGTTATTCGCGGGTTCTCGACTTGAATGTTACTATTGGAAGAACAATATCACCGTCTGGCCATTACTCCGGGAATATCAATATTTAGCCACTATTGGCCATATTCCAATACTTGTCCATAATTCGCGAAATGTCAATATTTGTATATTACTCATCATGGAATTCGTCATTTTTGTGGATATTTTGACCTTTCGAAGCATCACCGTCACCGTGCAATATACTTACCCGAAAAGTGTCAATTTTTACTGATCATAACATCACCGTGAAATATTTTGACCTGAAAACTAGCGATTTTTACCGATTGAAGCATCACTCTACTTCTACTCTGCACTATTTTTTGACTCCGACTCCGAGGATCAGCACAAGACTCAAAATTTGCAGTCAAAATAATTCCTTCCTGTAGGCAGGATTTGTAATTTCCTTGGAAATGTCAAGCGACCTACCGCTGCCGTGGGGTAAATTCCAAATTATGTAATCCCTTTCGGTCGGATACATGACTACGTGCAAGCAAGCGTGATAAAATTGAAATTAGGCATATGTTATTTTTCAATTTAATTTCCTCGTCGCGGTCGTGTCGTGTGTCATGATCTCTTGTCTAACGAATTTATTTTTTTAGTACCACTGCACTGCACCAACGTTGCATTTCCCTTCACCGGACGTCAGTCAGTGTTTTACTGTTTTTAATTTCCTAATCGTCCCCGATTTAGGTTAAAGGTAGTTAGGTAATAATATTTCTACGGAAGAAGAAATGAAATAGACAACATGTTGATAATACAAGAATCGTGTGTATCGTAGTGTACACATCCGATTCCCTCTTGGTTATTTTGCCAAGAAGAAATTGACTCATGACATGACTTGACTATTGGCTACTTGTATTACATAAAATGATTTCATTACAACAGATTTCCGACTTGGTTTATTTTTTTTTCCGTGCGTCATCAGGAATGCTACAGCTAATGCCAGCTGGGTCACTTGACTTATGAACTTCCTTAGGTTAATTCTGACTTATCTCATATAACGACCGCAACAAGTAAGACTCATACCCACCGTAGCTTTATTGGCAATCGGAATTGGCCTTACCAGTTATGTGTTTAAACTCGCGTACGCCAAATTTTAAAGACAACAAGTTACCAGTCCGAAAAAGAAAATTGGTAAATGTCCCCGACCACAATTACTCAAGTGGTAAAGTCCTTTCACTCTTGAAACCGTACTGGATTTTACTGGTTTCTGTTTACCTCATCAGTGTTATTAAAATTATAAAAGCTCGTTCACCTTGTTGGCATGTCTCACACTTTCCAATTTTCCCGTCTATCATCGTCGGATATAATTACGCTTGGACGTCCACTTCTATAATTATTGTTCTCTTTTATTATTCAGTGAAAGTGGCCGGGTTGTCTGGCTTCCTCCGATTTTCGTATTATCTGGGAATCGGCACTAGGGGTTTTGAATTTGGAATAGTTCGGTGTTCGGTGCAGGTGGTGTTATATCGCATCCATCCCTAGAGTTGTCCTTTTGTGTTATTTAGTTTGGCTTTCGTATATTTGTTTTATTAATGAATCCGAATTCGGAGCTAGAACTGAATACCCGAGAGGAATCAAACAAAAAGCTAGTTCATGTTGTGTAGTGTGTGGGTGTACATTGCATAGAAGGCAAAGGAAGTAAAGCCAAAATTGAGACCAGTTTTTTAGCAGATGGTTTTATTCGTCATTCAAATAATTTGAGGTGAGTTAAATTAGGCGTTCGACGTTGTTGGTGACCAGGGACCGTGCTTTTGTTACCAGTGTGGTGTTTCCGGTCGTCCATACCATTCCGTTCGGTTTTTGGTTACGGTTTAGTGCAATATAGGGGAGAATTTGGTCTATGAGGGAACTATTTTTCGTGTTAAATCAGATTAGGCCCAAATGTTCAGGATTTTTCATCATGCTTGTCCACGGTAGACTGATCTTGGCATTTTTGCAGTGGTTTTTCATTGATTTCTTGATTGACATGAAAAATGGTTTCCTTGTGAGTTTTTGTACTTTAATACAATATATTGCTTGTACCAAGAATTTGGTCAGGAAGGCTTAGATTTTCTTTTTGAAAGTTTTAACTTACATGGCTTTCACTGACTTTCTATATGTTGTATTATCGTCTGCGGTGTTTTCAGACGGCTTGGTTGGAAACAGACAAGCAAATAAATTGGGGGGAACGACGTTAAGAGAGGGGAATCGATCCGGTCTTTTCCCTTGTCGGTATCCAGGAAGTTCCCAATCTACTGTCATACTCTGCTGTAATACTTAGAGAAAAATGAAGCAATATTTTTGTTCCATCAAATGCACGGAGAGTATAGAATTTCTCGGATATATTATACTTTACAGGTAATCCCACTAAATTGGCGGTTACGCAGGCATTAGCTTTTCATACGATGTGGAACTGTTTTTCTGGATAATATTACTGGATACTTTTGGTTTTTGGAAGTAAAATGATGAAGGGTTTCCTGCCAATTTGGCTTGTGAAGCTTCATACGTTTTACTTTACCAGATTACCATGGTGAGTAGGAAATCCATCAAAAGTAAGTGCGCTGAAGATTTTGTCATGGAATGGCTCAGAATACAGCATGTTGGGCATTCTATATTTATATTATTCGATCTACCGGCATTTCCTATGCCGTGAGGTTTTTATCTTCCATACGCAGTGAACTGCCCCAATGGGGTAGGAAGGTCGGGGGCCACGCGGATGCCCAATGATGGTTAAAAAAACAGCGGGTGTGCAGTGTGGTGATTGTGCAGTATGTATTCGTCAAAATGAGATGAATTCTGAACCGGGATTTCTCCATCTTAAGAATAGACGATAAACCATCATATGACACGGAATGTGTGATATCTGAAATCTATCCCACAACTCAGAAGAGTCAGATTAGATAATAAGTCCAAAGAATAACCCCTGGTGTTTTTTCATTGTAGCTGTGGAAGCATTTTACTCACATATCATATTCATTTTTGAGAGACACATTCTGGTGACAATTGGTCCCATAATTAAGTTTCCTAAATGTGCTGGAGTTTCTGAAATGGTCGGAAACGATGTAAAATCTATAGAATAATTCATGATACTTGTACCATACGGTTTTAATACCTTTGTGGTTGTTAAAATCGATTGATGTTACGGAGAGGGTGAACCCATACTTAAGTATATTAATGTTTGGTGTGCATAATTGGAATAAATGCAGATTAGCGAATCCTGGGGTGTTTAGCTTGTAAATTTTGTCCTTGGGACGAAAACCCATAAAGTCTCATTGATTCATGAGACAGTTAGCCTTGTCACATGCATCTGACAATCTAACTCCGACTGAAGTGCTACTAAACTAGTGACTACTTTGGTAAGGAGATATCTATACGATTTTTTGATTTGATTGTGTCAATTCCGAAAAGGCTTCTTCACTAACGAGTTGTCTCGGTCGATAAATGGACGAAATAGGCATGGTTGCAGCTGGAAGGACAGGGGGTCACAAATATCATGACCTTTTCGGAAAGTAGGGTGTCCTAAGAATATAGATCTGTAGATATTTTAATTGTAGACGCCACTGGATATATCGAACTTGAAAAATTAGTGTAAAAAATACGATAATTTACGCTTTTCGCCGTTTTTTCGTTTTTGTTTTAAAAAACACGTTCTCGAATTAAGGAAACTCAACATTTTGAATTTCCTAACCAAAAATCACGAAAAGTTAAATGTTTTCTGTTGTTGATAGGATCTTTCTGTTTACATTAATCGTTTCAATCTTTGAGCGACGAGAAGAAACACAATTCCTGCTAGAAAACTTGGTCTTTTCATTGAACAGAGAATTTGGAGCATTGCCAAATTTTTGATTACTTTTGTTTATTTGTATTTGGTTCGAAATGTTCAATTGTTGTCAAAACTTTTGGGTGTGTCACTATTTAGAAATTGGCATTCCCTAAGAGGGAGTTCGAATTCATCATCTTGAGTGCGTTTCATTCAAAAAGTTTTTGTTGACATGTTCGAGTCAAAAGTTTAAAGTTTGTCTTCACCACAATCAAAACAGATTGAAATGGAGGGTGTGCATGAATAACTTTCTTTTCTGCGTTAGACGTCTTACTACTCAAAAGTGTCGAAGTTTTTCATTTTGTATTTCCTTGAATATTTCGGATGGGGCGCCAATTGGGAAATACATTTGTACATCTTTTCGGATAGGACAGGAGCACTTGTGAAATGGATTTGGTTTTGCCAGGGGTAAAACGTCTGTTCGGCAAAAAAAATCTCCTTCCCGAAAAATTTCAAAATAAATTTATATTTTTCAAATATTTCGTTATTTTTCTCTCGTAAGGTGGCGCCTGCAAGATTTCCTTATATTTGTATGGGTAAATTTGTTACATAATCTGAAAACTTAATTTTACGAAGTATCATCTATACTATATAGTTTAAAAATATTAGTGAAATAATGAGGTGTAAAATTCGGTGAGCTGTCTGCCTGTGAAAAGATTGGATGACAAGGTCGTTCATTTGTGAGGAAGCATAAAAGCAATTAACACCATGGTTTGGCTAGCACTGTCTGTTTTAACATTCAACGCAGTTTTAGTCAAGTAGTGCTAATTGGTTTCATCACTTGAAATATCAGTTCAGCACACACATGTTTTTTGTAGAATTGGAACAAGTACTACCTGGAGAGTGACGTGAAGTTGGTCGGTCAGACAGTCCACTTCTACCTCTACTCGTCCAATGTAAATAGAATGAAAATGGCAAAGGCAAAGTCAGAGGGTTTTGATTTTAAAAGTTTATTAGATCAATTCCATGGAATCACATTCACAATCACAAAGTCAAGTTTCAAGTACTTGTCGGGAATTGGAGTCCTCATTTCATTTCCAACTACGTATTTTACGTTTTTCCCTTCCTGCAAATGTTAAATGACACAATTTAAATGCGAGTTAGATTGGAAAACGTGGAGTCAGCTCGCACTCGCACTCTTGGACATGCAATGCGACAGCCATTTCAAAGTTTTAATTTTCTGTCATCGTAAAATGACTGCAGTATTCGTAAATTTGATGACGGAATTTTACTCAACTTTAGCACGACAAGTGTCTGGAATATTTTAGTCGTCTAGACTAGGCTAGATCGGACTTGATAACTCACACTGGGTGTGGAATTCCATTAATTGACATCCGCCGGCGTATTTTCGTAAGCAGGCATGGCCTAGCGAAGGTAGACCTAGTAGTATGGAATAGTGCTCGCAACGGATCCGGATCCAATCCGATTCGGATCCGGATCGGATCCTGATTTTTAAGATCCGAGATCCGTCGGATCCGGATCTCACTTAGGATCCGATCCGAAGAATTGAAAACATGCCATAGAATTTGTGTGTATACTCAAACCAGTTTTACTAAATCTAGTGCTAAAATATGAAAATTGACAAGAAGTGAACGTTTCATATCTCGTCTTGACATCTTTGCGCTAAGCGCATTTACATGCTTAAATTATAATAATTTTTGGTAATTGATTTTCAAAGTTTTGAACTGAATTGAAAATGTCGGAAAACATTGAGGTCGTTGTTGTTGAAAGAACGGCATTTTTAATCCGGTACTGATCTACAGTAAGTTCATTTTAATGACTTTAAGTAGAATTCGCGATGGCCGTCCGAACACCGGACGAGATCTCCAATACCGAGTCCGAATTGGTCGTCCGGAGGCCCTTCATGTATGTATTCTATTTAAAGTAGACATACAGTATGTCCAAGAAAAGAATTTCTATCTCCGATATAATTTGTAGAGTAAATTAAGCTTAAAACATTGGTTTGTGTTTGAGAAGACTGGTACAATCGATGATTTGCCTAGGTGGTTCTATTGCAGAAAAAATGTTAGGCGAATAGATAAATATTGTTTACTTATTGAACATTAAATTTCAAACATAGAAATAAATTCGAAACTTTATTTTGGATCCGGATTTTTCGGATCGGACCCGGATCGGATCCGGATCTCGATTTTAGATCCGGCTTTTATTACGGATCGGATCCGCCCGGATCGGATCCGGATCTGCCCAAGATCCGATCCGATCCAATCCGTTGCGAGCACTAGCATGGAATGGAAAACCATGGAGAGAATACCTTCTCAAAGTGACAGTTTTGAGAACATATAACATTACAAAGCGGGAAGGGCTGCCGGTAACACTGCAAAGTGACTGACATAGATATATGACAATTAATTCCTGTTATTGCCGGTACTTTAATCAATTAAATGAGTTGGCTACCGTGCATTACTGTGGGTGTAGCCGTTGCGTGCTTGCTTAGGTTAGTGCCCATATTCGTAGTTGAATTAGGTAACCAGTAGCTTAATGTAACATTTAGTTGACAGGATAGAACTCCCACAATAGAAACTAACGGCTTGATTAGGCTTAATTATTCATAAGGTGATGGTCGAACTTGTCTTGTGTGAAAAAAATATAGGAAAGACGTGTACACATAAGCAAAGGAAGCATGCATAATATTGGAAATGGAAATATCGCAAATGGGCCATAGCCATACGGCACTGGGCAAGCGCAAAATGAATATTCTCTACTGTCCTGTCTACTCCACAACCCGGATAATTTGGAACACCTGCCGATTAAAAACTTTTAGACGAGGGCATAATTCGTATGTGCTTAATGTATGTCATGTCGAACGTCGTGGATTCAATACTACTAGAGATGAGTGATTTAATTTAATCAGGTGCGGGTCTCTAAGTCTAAAAAACAATTTTGAACGTGCAGATCCAAATTCACGCGTGCAATGCATGCGTGGAGGCTAAAACTACAACTAGGTCTAAACGCATTGGACAGACAGACATAACCTGGAAATTGGCAAACTAAAATAACAAGCGTGTGTTCGTAGTGCGAATGTTAAGAGATAAAGTTTTGAAGTGTTGCGATTTATCTTTTTGTGTGTCATATTGGAAAAAAGTTCCAACTTTTTGAAAAATATGTTGTCCAGATAGACACAATTTGTCTTTACGGGTGTCCTTGATCTTTGATCCCAAAGTTTAACCTGTAAAATGTGACATAATAAAGTTGAAATGTTATCGATAGCACTAACGTATGTGCAAATGCATTTCCGAGCGACCATAATTTTAGTACGAACAGACTAACCTTATCGATTGTAATATTTTCACATCTATTAAATAAATTCGTCAATTTCAACCAGCAAATATTTTCGAAGGTCATGCCCTCTTCATATACAAATGGCTACGCTCGTAATCTTTAAGTCACCAGAAGTCATTTAAGAGTGCGTTGAACTGTAACGGATTATAAATTGGCTTAAATTTGTCACAAAAATCTAATTGACGCGTCAAAATTGACCCAATTCTAATTTTGGTTAAAAAATTTGTAATATTGTGACGTTGCGGAATTATTCCCTCGAATTTGCTGACTGAAACACATTTCTTAGCTCAATCCTACTCCCAGAATGATTCGGATTTGAAAAGTAAAATTGGCTTGATTTCTCAACCGTATTAATTATTCGGTGAATAAGTAGTCTGTGTCCGCCTGGCTCTATAAAACCAACATATAAAATGTATGGACTTTTAGATTGAACGAAATGATTAAGATTGAAATTCAATACTCGACATTTCGTTCGGCACTTATTTCTTACCACAATGATGGGTTAGAATTTCGTAAGGATTCTTACCCTGAACATGAAACCTCATAAATAAATCAAAAGTAAGAAGTAGCTAGACCTAGACGTTAGACGAGTTGGCTGGGAAGGACGAAAGTACACATTTTAAGACTTATGTCTCTAAATATACAGTACTCAGAGTTACGTGCTCCTAAGTCGATAAAACAATTTGAAAGGGTATACATAATACATTACACACATTCATGCCATTTATTATTTGCTATGTGATTATCAAATTCAATATTATTATGCAATGTGTGTGTGTGGAATTTGTTACGAACCCATACTATTCGTAAAGATAGAACAACTTGACTTATGATCTTACGACGACGACCAAAGACACCCGGTTACTTCTTTCATAATAAGATGGATAAGCTCCAGCTACTTTATTATGCACGGCTACATCTACAGCAGCTAGGCTTTTAGTAGTGCCAAAAGTCCCAATACCAATTCGTCATGTCTAAAATGTTTTAAAGTAGTTAACTTTGAAGCGGCTAACAAATATTTGGGCACTTTGTTCAGTGTGGTTTGTACTTACGTACAGGGTCGATCATAAAATTTGCCACCCCTCTCGGGATGCGGATTTGGACAATAAGTGAGATATGCATTTTCTAGAGAATAGTATTGAGGATCTTCCGATTTAAAATCCGATGCGCGTAGTGGCGCTGAAAGAATGGCACGAAAAGACTCTGAAAAGTCGGCTTTTCTTTACAAAAACATGCTCGGAATAATATTTTTCAAAAAATCCGTCGATGTCATCGTTTTTTTTTGCTATATTTCTATGCAATTTGAAAAAATTGATCGGTTTAGCGAAAGTCGACTTTTCACAGGCGAAATATTTTGGAGAAATAGATTTTTCTCTCCAAATGCAGTATGCGTATAAAAACTGGTGTGGTTACAGTTAACGCAATATATAAAGGATTCGTAAAATTGGTCAATATAAAGGAAGTTCGATAAAAATGAATTTCTGATTAATCCGGTGACCCACGAATCTGCACCATATTTCCGTTACAGAAGCTGTTCGCTTGAAAGAAGTACGTCGGGAGTTGCCCGATTGAATATGTTGGCTACCCTGTACAAATATTTACGATTTTGTGTCCCCCTTGTGGGGTAGACGTTCGTATATGTACTTTAATAGTTGCATATAATGATGTGGTAGGCGGTAGGTCTAAACAAAACTGCGTAAAGCCGGTTTGGACCAGTGGTATTTTTCCACCAAGCATTAGGTTGTACATGTACTCTACTACGAATACTGCGGTAAGATACCCCGGCCGGCGAATGTGTGTGCGAATTGTATGAACTGCAACAACTGGTCTGAAATTCTGTTTTTTACGACTCTCATACTCAGACTTCAATTGGAGTTTGGAAGGAGTGGTCTTGGTCGTTCTGCCAAGTCACAGTCATCTTTTGTCGTGTTTTCGAAAAAAAGTAGGTGACGCATACTGAGTCTTTTGGCAGATTGATAGGCAGGCGAAAACGGTTCCCAAGTGCCGGCAGAACACACATCTCACGCATTTTCATCTGTTTGGAAGTTTTTACGGAGTCGATCTTTTAATTTTCCGACGTAAGGAACCATTTATTTTTTTACTAGGCTATAAAATGTCCAGGCGGACGAAATTAATTTCTTTCCCCATGTTTCATGTTATGCTGACTGGTGTTGGAAAAGTGTCAATTCCAGAGTTTAGCGTTCTGTTGAGCTATTTCGATACCGAAATTTGCCAGATGTAGTTCCGAAAGTTGTCACTTGTAGTTCTGAAAGTTGTTTCGCTAAGTATTTGTCGATACTTCTGCAGTTTATAGGCGAAATAGAATATTGTCTTCAGGCTTCAAATTTTTCGCGTTTAGCCGATTGTGCACGATGAGCGTTGGCAATTAGAGGCTAAAATATTTAATGTAGTAAATGATTGCGATTTTAAAGCCGGTGCCTAATTGAAGTCGGTGTCGAATTGAAGCGGGTGTTGAATTGAAGCCGGTGTCGAATTGAAGCCGGTATTGAATTGAACTCGGTCCTTAGATATTCCTCAATTCCCCCGTGTATATTCCTCAATTTTTTCGCAAACCATTTTGTATGAAATTGTAAAAACCTGTGACCTCTGACATTTATGGAATAAATACACACCGGGGCTTCTAATCGGTCATTTTGGGTTTTGCATGCCGAAATAATATTGCATACTGCATAATAATATCAATTTAAAAAAAAATATGTATAAGTGGATTTTTTGGCGCCAGAATTGGCTTTAGTTTTTTGTACTTTCAGTTCCGCATTTCAGTTACAAACTTATATTTTAAAATTATAGTGTAAACACAGTATAGGATGAAAAATATTGAAAATAATCATCATGACCTCTTAAGCTGTGCAAATAGTTGAGAAATGGGTTCACCGGGTCGGCTCGACGTCCATGAAATTTTGACAGATGCAAAAAATATATAATTAATAGTGTAAAACGAGATAGCTAGTGAGCAAATAATTTCCAGTGAAAACAAGATAACAGGAATACCAGCGGTAGTAGCAAGGCTATTCGCCAACATTGTGATTGCAAATTTTTGATTAAACACTGATAAATTATATAACAATGCATTGGTGAATTTTACACTTGATTATTAAATCTAAATGGATCAAAGTTGCAGTTTAAAGTAGGCTTTAAATTGTTATAGGTGTATGCACACGGATTGCACTCGCCTGGCAATTATTTGACCGGTCTGCAATACTTTGCAAAGCATTAGCATAATACACTATTTTCCAGCCACGCCGGCTGGAAACCCATTTCATGTCAGTTTCGCTCTTGTATTCATTCACCCATGGTAACTTTTAACATGGACGATTAAATATGTAATGTGTAAATGTGAGTATTACTATAATGGCAATTAAAAGTTCAATTGGTGTAAGTGTAATATATGAACCTCCAGGAGGAGTTTGAAGATAAAAAGACCTTGGACTGTTTGTGATAATTCTTCCATTTTTTTTTGTCCTGTCAGTCGTCCGTCATGGACCCGTGCATGCAAATGTTGCTTGTACTTGGAACATACTTAAGTATTCAGCCAAGAGGCCGGTTTCAGAGCCTGAAATAATAAGTAGACAAGACAACGCCATGCTTGTATTGTATGTGTGCAGAAAAAAGGGTTAAGAATACGAATACAGGGTAAATCAAAAACAGGGTTAACAATCCGAAACATGGCTAAACCCAAGGTCGGGTTTCTTTGATAAATCAATACAGTAGGAACACAAGAATTATGCATTAAGTTAATTTCAATCAGACATAGATCCAATTAGGGAAATTTTGACAGTTTTAATTTGCACAATATTGCAGTTTTTTTTATAGCCTTGTACTGGGTCGTTCATCACTATGAAATTGCATGGTTGTATTTAAAAGTCAGTCTAATGCACTAAAACAAAAAACGGGCAAGCAGTCACTTTTAAGCTTCGGGTCCTTTTTATCATTAGGGTAAACCGGATATGCCGGATAAGAAGTCCGGACTCAAGGGGAGAAGGGTAGATGTGCGAAAATTCCACAGCATGGACGACCATTTAGCCGTGTTTACCCTACAAATTGATGACATTTCACTCTACTGCGATTCGTTATGCTGTTTTAGGCCTGCGAACTGTAAATATTATGGTGCATTCGTTTGCGAATTTATTGCGGGTTGTAAATAAATAGTAATGGCGTGTTGTAGAAGGTGTATGGTATTAGTTAGCTAGCATTTCTTATGGCACACCCCGTATCGGGGAAGATGCGAGTTTGCCATTGCGTATAATCAGTTGAATACATAGAGTCGGACTGGACTTGAACTGACTGACTGCCTCCTTGTCCCTGTCCCGTGAAAAATGTGTGAGGAAAAATGAAGTCCATAGTAAGTTAGTCAGGCTCACTATAATGTAAATGTAAAGAGTTTCAAGATAACCCTAGTCACGTAGAAATGGTTCCTTGCTGCTTTTTTTTGTTGGCATGGCGCTTCACACACATACACAGACCTGGCTTTTTGCAAACATGTGTTGTCAGAATGTGTCTGGCCTGGCCGGGTTAGTTAGGTTTAGGTTCCTGCGTCAGTCAGTAACACTGAATTGACTGAATGCTATGAGGTATAGAAAAGGATTAGATAATCAAAAAGTGTGTAGAGGGTGGTACGTAATTAATAGTACAATGTGCAGATTTTCAAAAAAAAGTCGTTTGCAGAGAATTTCATACGATTGAGCATGTAAATCGCATGGCGTCCAGTTGCTAAAATGAAGTACTCCCGTGACGAGATGGGACAGATTAATGATTTGTGCACAAATTGTGAAATCTGACTTCTATTTAGTTCCATCTCAAGTTTGACTCTGGGGAAGGGTTAAAAAGTTGTGTTATGAACTACCCTGTATAAATATTGCTTTTCGTCCAGGCTGAAGCTAATGCGAATGCTTCTAGTCCGGGTTCGAGCGTAAATAATTTATCAAGAGTTAAAGTTAAAAAGGTTCCCAAATGAAATGAACGAATCTGGCCCCGTACATTAGGTCGGTCGGTAGGTAGGGGAGATGTTATCATGTGAAAAACGAATGATTCGAATAATGCAATGCAGTGCTAATAATATTAGTGCACTACTAGTCATGCCATTTTTTAATTCCCCGGCAATTGTGTTGTAATATGCACTGTGCACAATACACGCACGCAATTTTTATTTAACTCGCAGTTTTAGGGGGTATCGTAAATTTGGCACGCATGGGCCAAGGTAGGGCGTTGGACACGCATCATGTATTGTGCATGCCAGGAAAGCAAGGTGTGTCGCCCCGAGGGTAAAACTTCAGATTCTCAGGTTGTTGAGCGAATTTTTAGGTGCAGTGCAGTTTGCTGTTTGACATTGTCATTGGAAGTTTTGTTTGGGTTGGGAAGAGTTGAATTTTATAAAATCAAAAGTGGTTTTTCAGATTTTTTAGTTAAAACCGGTAAAAAATAAGTGCCGGAATAATGAATTGGATTTGAAAAGTGAAAGTAAAGGGTTAAAATGGTAAGTATAGGTTTGAAATAGAGAACGTTCTTAGTATAGTGACACCGGTACTGGCAACCATTTCTAGCCGCTTCGCTATGTTGAGGTTGCGATTCCATAGGCTGACAAGTTCCAGTCGTACTACTAGGGGTACCTTCTATACGTCAATTGCAACCCTAGCCTATTGTCAAATGGATATACAGGACGATGTTACGGACGGAGTCAGTTTTTGAGCATGGAAATAGGTTTGAATTGGAATTGACCTTTGACATTAGCAATTCGGATAGGTATGAGCTATTTCGGACGTATTGAAATTGTGAAAAATTGGGTATTCGCTTTACTATGCTGAGGGTTTGATTCCCAGCAGATAAACATGTGAAATGGTTGTATTAAAAGGGATTTGCCTCCGCTTGCGATTCTTCCTACTACTAGCGGTATCTTCCATAAGTGTGCGAGTGTCAGTTTTATAAGCATATAAATAGATTTGGATTGGAATTGACCCTTGACATTAGCAATTTGGCTCAGTCTAAGCTATTTTGGAAGTGGAAAGAGGGCGGGGGGTATTATTATGAGGATTCTTATTATCATTGGTTAAGTGTGTGAGACAGGAAGGGGAGATTTGAGAAGACATAACGTTTTGTTAATCTAAAAGCCTCATTAAAGTCCTGGAGTGAAGTGGAAAAGATGAGTTGGATGGGGGGAGTAGATAGGGTAGAAAGCGGGTCTGAGGTATTTTGTCCTCTAATTAATTCCTAGGAGAGTGATCATTAAGAAAACCAAATTAGATTTGAGGAAGATAACGTTTCTCTTCTCTCACGCCGTCCCACTGGAGAACTGCACTGGAGTGGATGACGTTATTATTATTTTCTGTATACACAGACACAGACAAACTCCTAACCAGATTCCACAAGTCCACAACACACCAGCGCATCTTTGTCGCCATTTGTCATCAGACACACTTTCGTATTTGTTTCATTACTGGAACGGTGAATTCTGTGCCTGGGTGTGTAGTCTTGTGTTAAATTAACAACATTTTCCATGAATGAAATGAAGAGGACACTTTATGTGTCGTGTCATAGTCGTGCTATTTCGTATGGTTTAATTATAATAAAGATAGCACGTACTGAATATTAAAAAAAATGGGTCGCCATGCTTGCTTAATTTATAATGAGAGATTATTACAGTATTTACCGAATGAAAAAATAAAAAGATCTCTTAAAATAGAAGGACCCATGGTTGTAGAGAAACTTATCAAAACATGCGAGGGAGCATTGAAATGATACAACGATACAAGGCCAGTCGTTCTAATTCGGTATTTAGAATGCCTGTAAATGACGGGGGTAAAAGTATTTTCAGAATTTACTGTATATTTTTAGACTGGGGATTTTCCTTTTGTTTTTTTAATTAAAGGCTCTGGCGGTATAGGAGTCACGTGACATCATGTCGTAGGTTTTATGGACCTTTTGTTTTGACTATTGCGAGTTTCTAGACAGAAAATTAAAAATAAACCATTTCCCTGGCTAAAATTGGTTGATGGTTTATGTTTATAGCTCATACGGAGAATGAAATGGATTTATCGATTTTGGACTAAGGATGACAGGTATTTTGACGTTGACGTTCCGTCCCAATTTTAGATACGGGCAGGTAGGCAGGGAAATGGTGAAAGTCCTCTACTATTACTAAGACTAGTACTGCTATTTCTGTTGTATATGACAAGAAATGTATGTAGAATTTGATACGAAACTTTTCCCAGAGTAGGCCAAGGTGTGACGTAAAATGCGAGATCGCACGTGGAAGAATTCACAATCTAACGCACAAGGGGTGTGCTTAGTTTCGGTTCTTACAATTTCGACTGGATATTCCTTAGTCCTAGAATGATATGTTTTTCTTTAACTGAGGTCGTTTTACTACTACTAGGGGTACCTCACTTAGGCAACAATGAAAGTATGTCATCAATGGCATTGTCTGTATGAAGATGAACTGTTGGAAATAGATAGGAATATAATGAATGAATTCTAAGCCTCTATCTGAGAGCAATTTAATGTCGATTAGTACCTTGGATTTTATGGACAGATTAAGTAGTAAATTTTATTTGTGAGACAAGGCCGGGGAGAATGAAATAAGGAAAATCGAGACGTAAAATTGCTTTAACGCTTTCGTAGAGTAAAATATTAATAGACGGCGTTTAAAGCCGCCATGGCGTGGAATTTAGGTTGATGGCTTTGCTGTGATGAAAGGAGGAGTAGTCTTAGTCGTAATCATTGAAATTAAATTCAGGGAAGGAAGTGAAGACGGCTTTGGCATAAAATTCAAATTTTCAAAGAAGTAAAGGGTTGTGGTAGTAATAAATTAAAACGTGTGGTTCTTAAATATGAAAACTCTTAGCCTCGAATTACGTGCTAACCGAATTACCACCACACGCATGCTGCCTGCCTCTGCCTCAGATTTACATTATTAGGTGTATGTGTGAATTGGCTCATTGGCTGCCCCTCTCGACGTCTACTATGGATTATTAGTATTCTGTGCGGTCTCCCAGATACTCAAATATATTTTAACTCTCATTATTCCTCCAGTCGAAAACCAAAAGGCTTAACAAACTCTTCTTCATGCTCTAATTATTATGCTAGCACTATGACGTAAATTTTTTCCCTTGTCTGCCGATAACTATTTGCAACTCCAGACTATGCAGTTCCATGGATTCAATCTCTTAGTTGTGTAAAACAAAGTTATGTAGTTGCTTGTTAATATTTTAAGTAAATTGGTCTTCAGACTCAGACTAAGGATAGCTCAAAACTGTCAGGTAGAAAAATTCAAATCCGCTTAGAAGCTTCAGTAATTTGTAAATCCAGGCGTCTTGGTCTTGATTATTTTGAAAGTTCCATGTGTACGTAGATCCAATTATTTTTGCATTATTAGCCTCATTACTAGTTTTTTTATCCGACATTTCTTACACTGGGTTGTTTTTACCTTGAATAAACAGGGTTTAGAATGTTCCGAACCTCGGGGAAACAAAAAGGCGGATTTATATGCCCTATGCCCTTCGAAACATAAAATGGCGGATTTCAAACATTCGTCAAAATCATGAGAATTTTGAACGCTCCTAACAGGGTTGGGGTCATTCTCCCTCGTAGAAATAGATGATAAACCATCATTTGACAAGGAATCTAAATTCCTGTCAACGCTGAGAGTGGTTCTAAAATTTTTGGCGATGAATCCAAGTTTCATTTGATGCTTAATATTCATAAGTGTTGGTTATCGGAGTGTCTCTTATGCATTTGCAAATAATATTTCGTAATCGTAATGCAAGTAATTTACTGATTATATAATATATGACATGATGGAATTGACAGGCGGGTTTAGTTGAGCTTTGATTAGAAACAGACAGAGTTGTTTATGAAGTGACTTCAAGAATTGACTGCACTACTGGCGAAAATGTTCAAATCATGATATAACATTACGTTGGACAGACAGACAAGAAGTAAATTAATGAATGGACCACAAATGTGTCATTTGATGAGACAAAGTTGACTCCCGGTGGTTTAGGGCAGGGCAAAAGTTCAGGACAAAGTCACAGTGTTACAACATATACATAGAACCAAGTTTTAGAGCCCCAAACTCTATTTTCTAGTTTTGTCTTTTAGACCACCATCGACCGAGTACACGCACTCTGGCACTCTTCTAGTTTTAAAACTAGATGCTAGTGCCAGTGCTAGCTCAAAATGTCATAGTGCAATTTATATCTCCTGTACCGCGTGTACCGCAGGTCTTCTCTGGAAGTACTAGAGAACTTTCATCTCATTTCATTTCAACCCTCCTAGCTGTTGTATCTTCTAGCTCATCCTCTCAAACTTCTAAATCTATGAACGTTTGAAGCACCGCCAGCTTTTGGGCTTTCGCTTTTATTTGTATAACCCTTTTGATGCGTCAATCCCTAATTCTTATAACCTGAGCCAAGCTCCGAAATGATTAACGAGGCTAGAGGGGGTCTTCTTTGTACAGATACAAACAGATAAGTACACCATTAACCGAATAGTATCTTATATCGGGCACTCGGTACTTCCGGAATACTGCAGTAGGAAAATACTCGATTCTTCACTTCGTCGGATATTCCGTAGGTTTTATGTTGGGTAATCCTACTGACATTTGGCATATTCGTTGCTACCGTATTCGGACGTTCGGGGTATTCTGATACAATTTTTCAGTTGTTTTCCGGCCATCTAATATTTGACACGCGTATATTTGGAATTCGGCATTGTTCATCAGATAGTTCAGCCATTTTGAATTAGATGAATAATCGATATTTGGCCAAATAATTCGTATTCGGACTTCTTCATGTGAGGGATATTAGCCTGAAAATTACTAAATTCTAGAATTATTCGAAATTTGACTAGGGATTCTGGTGGAATTGAAAATTATGTTGTTTTAAAATTTCAACGTAGTATCACAAAATTAAAATAATTTTTTGAGTTGATATTGTGACACGTGTCCTGCGTTTGCTAGACACGAATATTGTCACAACTTATTCAGAATGTATTTTATGTTAGTATTATCCTGCAGAGTTCAATCTCATAGATTAAATACCAGTCAAAACCAAATATAACTGTAATTATACAAATAGTTACCAGTTAAAACCAGATTTATTGGAATGAGTGGGGATGCAACGTAGCCTACCTCTGAGCAAGCCTTACCTGAGTTGAACCCTGATTCTTGAGGATGTTGACATATAATAATACAATTTACATTACATTGTATTTAATAAGATGAATGAGTTTTAATCAATTTTTCTTTTTTTATCTAATTTTTCAGTAAGATCCAGTTTGGGAATCATCGGAAGGAAGGAGTAGTATAAGACGACGAAGAAAGGACTCGAGTTGGTATGACTGTTGTCTGAAGAAAATAAACTGTGCACGTGGTTATCAACAGTTTTGTGGTGTTCATGTGGCCGCAATCAACAGGAGTCTAGTCATACATTTTTTGGTTGTTGTGCAAAGTGTTCATTGTGTTGAATTTGGAAACGGGAAATTAAGTTAGTGCCTAGACTACACTGCTACATCATCCTAAAATCCATTGACCTTATTACTGCCGAATTTGTTCAAACAAATTTTTTGGGTGAAGAAGATAATATCGAAGAGGATAACTAACAACCCTATCTATGTCGCTCTCCCTGCTCCCACTGCCATTTCATATATTACCCAGTTTTAGGTAACAGTAATTGAAGGGGTTTTAAGGACTACCCCAGTCCTTATCAACAGAACTCACTTTTAAAGGTAAGATTTTTGACCAAGTTGACAGTCAAATGCTCTGTTGTAATGTACCATATACCGATGCGGTGTTTCTTATCCACTATTTTGCGTTAAGAGTTCAGATTTGTTCATATCGAAGGTCAAAGTTTACAAGGTCTCTCTGCCACTCTTCGACTTGTCCATGATTCAGTCATAAGAATAAGTCGAAGAGCTTACTAGTCTGCCCGTATTTTTGATTTACGAGGGTATCGACCATTTTTCAACCAGATTCGTTCTATTAAGAATTATATGTATTTGTACTGGCAACATTTTCCAGTCACAGCAAACTTGTGATTTTTAATTGACATTTAAATTCATCGCCGGAAACACTTTCCAATGAAACAAAAACAAGACAATTTATAAACATAATTACTTGAGAGAGAAATGTATTTTCGGAAAATAAGATTGCGAACTTCAAAGTTTTTTGTTTGGTTGGAAAAGTTGGAAAATAATAGTCAACTTAAACCTGAATATTTGTCGGACACGAAAATTATGGAATTTCAGTGTTCAATGACAATCATGTGCAGTGTTAGTGTTCCGTTTTGATAGACTTTAAAGGAATCAGGTTCACATTTTTTTCGACGGAATTTTATTTCCAATTGAAGTTAAAAATTAATTAGAATATTGGATGGTAATCAATATGTCATCCATCACATTATTTCCAAATGCACTTAAAAGCCATCATTTCCCGCTATCTCCAAACTAATGGAATAGACCACTTTCGATGGAAAAATTCTATCTTTTTTGAGGTCATGCCATAGGTCAGCACAGTTTTAGTCAAACAATTCCTTTAGCGCTATTAATAATTTTCCTGAGGCATTTCCGATTTCATTTTTCAGTAAGTTTTACGACATGACATGTTTAAAATACCAAAAGCAGCGTCACAAAGTCACAACCGTTATTCCATTTACTTTTGGTCTTGTATTTACCACTTTCAACATCAAATAAATTTTGTATTATTTTGTATTCCTAAAACATTTCCGTATTCGTCAGGCGTCACTCGTCTATGTGACTGGCGACTGCTTTTTTACTTGAAATACGTGTCTGTACATAAAAATTATCTGAATCTCTGAGTGCGTTGAGTTAGTTTAGTTTTAGTTGAAGATTATTTTCGACCTTGGACCTTGACATATTTTTCCTTGTGTCTTGTTTGCAGGTGAGGACTGCTGAGCTCCAGTATTACTAGTACTACCTAAAATACCTACCGGTGAAAGTCCTTATCTCATTCCCCCGAGATAACTAGCCTAATTCTTCCAGTGAGGAACTTGTGTGCAATTTGAGCGTTGTGTGAAAGATTCGAAAGGTTGGACTTGAGTGAATCCCCCCTAAAAATCAAATCCATTTACGAAAGAAAAAAGACCACTTTATCGTGCCACATTCAATTGTCTCAGGGAAAGCAATATGTCGTCGAACGCGGTGAGCATTCTTTTAAGCATCTCTTATAGTTATGAAGTGGCGATTCCATACGGCAGATGTGATCTACAAACTACAAGTCTTCTGTAATAAGCACTGCCATGCGCAGACTCACTCAACATTACCTGCATCTGGTCAAATCGGTGTCGGGGTGTTGTGGAATGACCTGCAATTCGCAGTGTTGAGTTTTCATTGCAAAGAAGATTTGTAGGTCATGAGTTGCTATATGGAATTGCGACTTAATCTGATTCGAAGTTTTATAATTTTTAGTCCATTTAAATTTTAGATTAGTGCAGTTTGATGGTTTGCTAAAAATGAGTAGAATTAGAATTAAAATTTTTAGTCTAGCATTAGGATCATTTTAGTCCAATATAACTATAATATATGTTTTATTGTGATGCCGTGAATTGCTTTTAGTGTTGTTCCTGGATGCCAAGCCACAATAGATGAAATTAGATTTACAAAAAGAAACGCATTGTAAGGCTGCTTTTTATTGTGAGGAACAGTTGTCGAGTTGAGTCGTTAATATTAAACCAAGTTTTTATTTGAATTTCTATTCAGAAGAATGGAGGCCGGCCTGAAGCCAGGCACACTTGAATCTTCACAAACACTTACGCATACGCATACGCATAAATTGGCACAGAGAGGTCATTGCATTGGATGGTTTGAGAATTGAACGTTTAGTTTAAACGTATAACGATATAACGAAAGAATGTAACGGGATTATTTCGTTCTACGCACTTTGGATTCCAATCCACTCCACGTGGATGGTTATAGTACGTGCGTGATATGGCACGCATGTAGGTTATGTTATTTAGCATTTTATCCAACCATTGCGATTGTGGTTCCCCATATTGCACTCCTGGTATCATCGTTGGGTGAACTGTTCACAAGGAACCGTTTTCACATGTAAAACTGTGATGACGAAAATGTCCCGGTTTTATCATTTTAAGTGTCCTTGTCAGGAAAATCCGAAAGCGGAAACAATTCTCATCTCCCCTTTTGTTCAGGTGGAACGTGGGAACAGGCTTGCCATGCTCATCGGAAGCGGAGATGAGAGTTGGTTCAAGATTTTTGGATTCAAATTTAGTAGGACAGGGAGTTTGAATTTGTTCTTGAATGTGGAAAGGTTTAAGTGTGAGCAACATTAAATGGGTATTTTTGGAGACTTCAATACAATACGCCTGGAAGGACATGGTTTAATCCAGGAAGAGTAGACAAGGTGATTTCCTTTTCCGGGAGGTCTCACTGCTGTCTCCCGTAACAACCAAATCAAAT